>JAZKJV010004570.1:0-85497 GCA_037367405.1 Ottelia alismoides
TGTAAATGGTTTCTCGAGCATCGGATGCTCGCTATCGCTGAGCTGCTTTATGGCGATATCTTCGCCAGCATAACCGCTGACTAACAAGAACTGCATGATAGGCTGAATACGTTTCACTTCTTCGATCAACTGAAATCCGCTCGAATTGGGCATGACTACGTCGGTTACTAACAAATCGATTCTTAAATCGCTTTGACGCACCAGGTGCAGGGCATCCAGTGAGTCTTTGGCCGTAAGGACGCGATAGCCGCAGGCCTCCAGGGCGCGACAAGTGTAGTCGCGCACGGCAGGGTCATCTTCAGCCAACAAGATGGTTTCAGTTCCCGTGACCAGTCGATGATCAGCTTTGGTGACTGGTAACTCGCTGTCGAGTTCTACCAGTGGAAAGTAAATGCTGAAGCTCGTGCCTTTACCAGATTCACTTGTCAGTCTTAGGCAACCTCCGGCTTGACGCACGATGCCATCGACCACTGCCAGCCCCAGCCCCGTACCTTTGCCAACGCCTTTCGTTGTAAAGAAGGGCTCGAAGATGCGTGACTGTATCTCGGGCTCGATGCCTTCGCCATCATCGGTAACCTGCAGTAGAACTAAGGCCTCACTCATGCAGTCAGGTGGCACTTCGCCAGGCCGTGCGTCTTGCACGCGGAGGATGCGAGTGGCGATCGTCAAGTTTCCGCCTTGAGGCATGGCATCGCGCGCGTTGATCGCCAGGTTGAAGATGACTTGTTCCATTTGACTGGGATCGGCACGGATGAAACAAGGCTGTGGCGGAGCCTGCGTTTCCAGATGAATGTCTTCACTGATTAAACGCTCCAGCATGCGTGCACAGTCGTTAACGACATGCGTGAGGTCGACAGTCACAGGTCGATTGGCTTGTTGACGACTGAAGGTCAATAATTGCCGAGTCAACAACGCTGCGCGCGTGCCAGCGTGGTGAACCTCGCCAACCAACTGCGCCTCGGAGCTGTCGCCTGGTAAGTGCGATGTGAGCAGTTCGCAGTAACCGATGATGACGGTCAGCAGATTATTGAAGTCGTGCGCGATGCCGCCGGCTAATGTGCCAACGGCCTGCATCTTTTGTGAGTGCCGATACTGTCGCTCGAGTTCCTTGCGTTCGGTGATGTCCCGCACCAGGCCGGTGAAACCTAGCTGGTCATCATGATGGAACTCCGAAATGGCCAGGTCGATCGGGAATCGCTTGCCGTTCTTGCGCAAACCTTCAACTTCGCGTCCTACGCCAATGATCTTGGCCTCACCGGTACGCAAATAATTACCGATGTATTGATCGTGCTGACTATGGTATGGCTCTGGCATCAGCATGTTGATATTACGCCCGATCACTTCGGCAGCTTCGTAGCCGAATATATCCTCAGCTGCTTTGTTGAAGGTACGAATAATGCCCGCGGCATCGATGGTGATGATGCCATCGATCGCGGTATCAACAATGGAACGCAACAGCGTTTCAGCTTGACGGCTTTTGGTCATGTCGCGTGAGATGCGCGCAAACCCGCGCACGCGACCGCCTTCATCGAGCAAGGCCGTGAGTACTCCGCTGGCCCAGAATTGCTTGCCATCTTTGCGAAGTCGCCAGCCTTGCTCGTCGGCCATGCCATATTCGATGGCGGTGGTGATTTCCTTGAATGGGACACCTGCTGCGCGGTCCCGCCTGGGAAAAGAAGATATCGTAGTTCTGGCCCAGAACTTCGCTCTCGTCGTAACCGTAGATCCGCTTGGCACCTTGATTCCAACTGATGATCGTCCCGTGAGGGTCCAGCATGAAAATAGCGTACTCGCGCACGCCGTCGACCAGCAATCGGAATCGCTCGTCGCTCGACTTGAGCATCTCTTCGCGTTCGGCTGATCGTTGCTCGAGCAGTTCATTCAGTCGGCGCAGCTCAGCATGTGCCGCCTTCAGTTGCTGATTGGCTTTTTGGATCTCTTGAGCGCGTGCAAAGATCTCGGCTTCCGTGCGTTGCGTGCTGTCGCGCATCAATAAGGTAGTGGTATCCGAAGGTTGCGCTTTCGATTGGATGTACTCGGTAACGTCTTCAACGCGATGAATGATGTATTTGAGAGTACCGTCCGTTGGAGATCGCACAGGCGAGTTCGTAGGGCTCCAGTAACGAAGCTCAAACTTTTCTTGATCACCTTCAGTGACGCGGATGGGATACCGCTGAACAGCCATCGTATCAGCGACTAGATTTGCGCGCACGTACTCGAGCGATGCGCGCAGGTTGCGCACACCTGTCGCTTCTTTCGTTCGGATCATCCGGGAACACATCAAAAATGTTTTGCCCCAAGATGTTGGTGCGAACCGTCTTGGTCGCTTCTAGATAAGAATTGGTAACGGCCACAATTTGGAACTGTGGATCGAGTACCAGATACAGACCGGGACAAGTATCAAAAAGCAATTCAAACTCTGGCCTTTTCGCTGAAGGCTCGACAGACATAGCGTAGCTTTCCACGGCCCGGTGCTCATCACTTTGTGCATCACCTTCTCGCTGGCGATAACGTACGGTTTATCGGTCGAAAAGCTGAACGTCAATCACCAATTAGAATTCAGCGATCGCGATATCAATTTGCAATACGCGAGAGAAAGCGAATGGCTGACGCTTATCTGGCTGTTCATTTTTTGTCACTAAATTTTTTGTCAGATAGGTGACCGGACAAAAAATTAAAGGACAAAAAGATTGCTCCATGCATCATGACTCTCTTCAGTAACAAAACAACCTTCTACCCGGGATCTGAATGGTGAAGGGAAAGAGGAGGCATGTTTTATCGCCCGGCCGCAGAATCATGTCGGTTCCGATTCGCACGGAGTTGACGCCGCTGCGATTGAAAATAATGGCGACAGTGGGAGTCAACATCTGCACTGTCAGTTGTTCGCGAACTAACGACGGATTCAAATCGATTGGCGACTACCAATCGATTGCCGTCGGGATTTACTTCGCAGAAATACGGCTCGCTATCCTTGCGTCGTTGACGGCCGATCTCGTTGCGACCTCGCATGGGAAAAAGCACCTGTGAGTAATCTTCGTTCCGTTCGAACTCACATCGCAAATGGCGCCGCTGACGTCGAGCCATGCCGGTGGTCTTGATGTTGAAATAGTGCTCGTAGTAGGGCGAGCCGACGCCGTCGCCCCATTGGTCTCTACAAATCGCTTCGCACTCAGCCAGTTGCGGCAGGTACCTGCAAAACTCATCTTCATCCGCAAACAGTACTGCATAATTCTGAAATCGAGGCAACTGCTTCCATGCATCGATCAGCTCATCGACCGGCACAGAATGCTCAACTTGCTTCTCGGCCGTATCGGCCCAATGCGACCAGCACTCTTCCAGATCAGCTTGAATTAATCGAACCCGTGCTTCGAGATCCACGCTCCCGTATTGCTTGATAAATTCGCTAACGCCGAGAACGCCCGAGGAGGCAACGTTCCACTGGCTGCGATAATCTTCGCATGGGTCCTTTGTTCGGTGACGCGGTTCGTGCACAGCCATACTCGTGATCACGAAAGGTAAGCGATTGCCTGATAAGCTGAATCGATGTGACCGCCATCAAGATGAGCTTGCGATGGGTCATTGCTCCAAAGTATGTCACACGTCCGCGAAAAATGATAGTTCTTTGCGTGGTCCGTGGGCACCTAATATGGCTAAGAAGCCAACGGTGTGATGGCAGACTTTCTTTAACATTATTCATGCCTGGGCTGGTTTACGTATAAAGTTTTTGGCGACATCAAGTTACATTGAAACTACGTTCACTCTACGACCTTCGCCGGCATCTGCATCAATGATTCCCTCCGCTACCGGCTTGATTCGCTCGCTTGGCTTTTTATGCGTAAGCTGCTTGAGTTGCTGCGCAATTGCGCAAGCCCCAGCTCAGACTTCTACGTCGGTCGCCGATCTGCCGACTGTGAAACTGATCGAGCAGTTGGCAGCCAGCCAAGGGCAGGCCCGAGTCGACTTACAACTCGCATTGCTCAAACGTTTGGACGCTCCGGTCGAGGCGCGTGAGAAGGCATGTGACGAGCTCGTCGAGCGTTTTAAAGATCAAGACGATCCCGAAATGTTAGGCGCGGCCTACGCGGGCAAGGGTAAAGTTTATGGCGATCGATTGGACTTTGCCTCGGCCACAAAGATGCTTGAATTAGCCGAAGGCTACGGCAGGCGCTGCGCCGATCGCGACCCTGCCATCTTCTTCAAAGCCAGTTGCAATCGCGCAGTCTACTTAAGTGCCCAGGGCGAGCGCGAAGAACCTGTGCGGATTCTGCGTGAGGCGATCGAGTTCGCCAAACCTTTCGGTGACCAACTGGATGTGCCTTTTGCGTACGCAATGCTGGGCCGCTTGGCTGAGGCATCCGGTGCTATCGATCGGGCCTTCGAATATCTGCAAAAATCCTTTGAATCTGCCACGCGGCTGGGCAAAGACACGCTGGCCGCGCAGGCTGGCATTTCCATTCTCGAGTTGGCCTTGTCCGAACAGAAACTGGATATGGCTCAGGAGTGGCTGCCTCGCATCGAACCGTGGATCGCCAAGTCAAGCGATCCGCGCACCAAGTTCGTCCTGGCGCTTCGTCGCGAAGATTTGAAGCGTGCGTTGGGCGACCCCAAGGGTGCCGCACAGGCAGTGCAGGCACTCATCGATTCGCGGCCGATGGGCGGAGATCCCCAAAGCATGGGACTGCTCTACCTTTCGCTCGCGGCCAGCCAATTCGCCGCCGAGAATTATCCAGCTTGCATCGAAGCCGCAGACAAAGGCGCTGAGTTCCTCAAACCAGTTTTCCGCTCATGGACGTTGACGCAGATCAGTCGGGCGGAGAGCCTGTTTGCGCTCGGCAAAAATGAAGAATCGCTAGCGGCCGTCGAGCAACTGCTCGGTGATGAACGCCTGGTGCCCTTGCATCGCATTCGTCTGCTGGAGCTGAAGAGCCGCATATTGGCGAGCCTCGAAAGGCATTCGGAGTCGTTGGCCGCGTTGCAAACTTGCCGCGCGGAAGAGACCAAGCGCGCTACCGACCGCGCTAATGAAGTCGCGCAGTTCATCAAAGCTGCTTACGACGGCCAACAACGAGAAGCGGAATTGGCCGCGGCCAAAGCCAAACAAGAGATGGCCGAGTACCTGGCGGAACTGCATCGCGAAATCGCACTGCGCGAACGCACTTCAGCTGCCCATGATCGCCTCATCAAGAACGCCGCTATCTTCGCATCGCTGATCGCGCTGGCCATCGGATTCCTGTTCATACGCAGCAGCGCCAACCGTCGAGCAGCCATAACAATCGCTGAGCGACAACGGGAACTGAGCGAACAGTTGAAATCGCAGCTCGAAAAACAAGCCATCGAATTGAAAGAAGAAACGTCGACGCGCCAGCAGTTGGAACTAGCCATCGAGCGCAAGTTCCGCGACGAAGCGTTAGGCAAACTGACGGGCGGTGTCGCGCATGACTTCAACAACTTGCTGACAGTTATCTTGCATTCAGTCGATCTGCTGCGCATGCAGAACTCGTCGCTAAAGCCAGAGTCTGCGCAAATGTTGGACGCCATCTGTGGCGCTGCTGAGTCCGGCGCGAGCATTGTCAGCCAGCTCATGGCCTACACTCGCCAGCAACCGCTGGAACCCAAACCCATTCGCATCTCGGACTGGCTCGCCAATACGAGAACCATTTTAAGGCAAACGGTAGGTCCGCCTATACAGTTTAACGAAATCGATAATTCGGCCGGCGCGACAATATGCATCGACACTGCCCAACTAACCACAGCAGTGATTAACCTGCTAGCCAATGCTCGCGATGCTATTCGTCCGCATAGTGGCACAATCGAACTGAACATATCTTGCCTGGAACTGGATCCAACGTCGTCGAAGGCATGGAATCATTTGCCAGCAGGCCATTATGCGCAGTTTCGAATCAGCGATACCGGTAAGGGCATGAGCCCCGATGAATTGGAACATGCTTGCGAACCGTTCTTCACCACCAAGCATCCGGGTGCAGGTACCGGTTTAGGTTTGAGCACTGTCTTGGGGTTCGTCAAACAGTCGGGAGGTGACCTTCAGCTTACCAGCCAGCCCGGCGTCGGCACGACAGTTAGCTTTGTATTACCGCAAAGCGCGCAACCGGTGGCACCGCGCGCGGCCATTGCGCCCTTACAAACTACGGATAAGAATGGTCAAGTCTTATTGGTAGAAGACCAAGAGGCCGTGCGGGTCGTCTTGGCCACTGGCCTGACCTCGATCGGCTATGAAGTGATTTCTGCCAGGCACGCCGAAGAGGCGCGTGAGATCATCCAGCGCATGGGGCCTCCGCGAGTCTTGTTGTCCGATGTCCGCATGCCCGGGACGATGGATGGAGTCCAATTGCGGCGTTGGGTGCTCAAGCGTTATCCCAACGTGCGTGTCGTACTCATGAGCGGCTATCGTGAATTGGATTCCGAAGCAGCCACCGAAACAGATATCGTCTTCCTGCAAAAGCCCGTCAAGTTACAAGAGCTGCATCGAGCGCTGTCTGCTTATTCGTAAATAATCTGACCGTCGCCCCTTGGGGACTGACAAAAAATTTGGCGACAAAAAATTTTTCGTCATGAAATTTTGCGTCTGGTGAGCTACGTGTTTTTATCTATGCCAGATAATCTGCTGAGACTCCCAGGCCGCGGCCTAGTTGGCATTCGCAGACCAGCTTGGCCAGGACAAACATCCAGAGGGTAAGGCGCGGGGCTTCCTTGATGCAGGTAGCGATTTCTTGACGCACGACATCGATGTTTGCCTGGCCGCGCAAGACGTTCTGCTCGCGATAGACCACCGTCCAAACGCAGGCCCAAACGCGCCGGAACCAGGCAGAGTATTGACGGGCATCGCGGACGATGATGCGTTCGTGCAGCTCTTGCAAGCGCGGTACGCAGTTCATCCAGGGCGCACTGCCAACTTCTGTTGTACTTTTATTCTTTGGCTGTAATGCCTCGTGACCGGCGGCGATGGTCCACATCAACGTATCGTCGATATCGGCCAGGGCGGGCCGCTCGACCGAAAATGGGTCCTCATAGTTGATCACCATCCACTGGGCATCATCGAACCGAATCAGCCAATGCGACAGGTCCCATTCAGCGTGACAATTCAACCTCAGCGTTAACCCAGCAGGCATGGCGGCCGTATTGAGCGTCTGCTGAAGGCGCACGGCTTCTTGTCGCAACAGGCTCTGCCAATCGCGACTGTTGACCTCGGCTTGCATGGGAACTCGGCAAGGCGCGAGCCCTAACCAGCTCGTCCAAGTCTCATAATCGACGGTCGTATCGTCCTGCGAGCTACCTGGTTGGTCGGTCACACGGCGATTGTAGGCGAAATTATCGTCGCGATCGAACACCCAATTTGTTTGTTGCATGGGCATCCATTCGAGCAATGCCAGCAGGCCTTCGGTCTTGGAAAAGTCCCATAATCGCTTGGCAGCGTCCAGCCGATTGCCTTCGCCGTGTTGCCGCGTGAGCTCATTGATGGTCTCCAAAAGTGGTTTAATTTGCTGGGCAATCGGCTCCTTGGCAGCGAGGGTAAGCGACTGTAACCACTGTTGGGTAAAAGACTTATCGGTAATTCCTGAGCTCATTTTTCATTTCAGTTATGGATCAAAAAATGCGTACGCTTCGGGCGGTAATCCGCCCTGAGAACTTACGGGAGCCACAGATGTAGCAAAACCCGTGCTCGGCGCCGAGACGCCTTGCTTCAAGCTGTCACACCCCAATTGTGCCCCCCTTCCGGAATCGAGCGTTTTTGTGAACTCCAAGTAAAATGAAACGTCAAAAGCAGATCTGACAACTCACCGCTCACTAATTACTGCTTGCATACCATGAAACGCCTACAGAAAAACCGACGAGCCCGCTCGCTTTCCTCCCTGCGCAGATGCCTGCGATTGGAGGACTTGGAGGGCCGCATGATGATGGCGGGCGATACCGATGATCAGATCTCGGAAGCCATCGCCTTGGGCGCAGTTACCGTTGCCGGCAAGTCGGACAGCGATTCCATCTCGCCCAATACCGATGTCGATATGTATAGCTTCTCGGTTACCGCAGGGCAGTTTGTCGACTTCGATATCGACACCGCAGAAAACGGCAACAATGGTCTCGGCAGCTTTATTCGGTTGTTCAATTCCGCAGGGACGCAGCTAGCCTCGAACAATGATGGTGCTGCACCTGGCGAGAACAGCGTTGGCTATGACGCCTACATGCGGTTCGGCTTTGCCAGTTCAGGCACCTACTACCTCGGCGTTTCGAACGCGAACAATACGGGCTATAACGCTGTCACCGGTGATGGCGACACCAGCGGCGGACAATTTGCCATCGGCAATTACACACTGACAGTCAAGCTACTGCCGATCGATACCGACGACAGTATTCCAGAGGCCATTGCGCTGGGCAACATCACTGCGACAGCCATTTCGCGCAATAACACGATCGATCCAGATATCGACGTCGATATCTATAGCTTTACAGTGACGAACAACCAGGTAGTCGATTTCGATATCGACACAGCCATCAATGGCGTCGGAGGTTTGGGCACCTACATTCGCTTGTTCAATTCCAGCGGTAACCAATTAGCGTTTAACGATGACGGCGTTGCCCCCGGCGAGACAGTCTTGGGCTTTGATTCTTATTTGCGTTACACGTTCGTTAATGGCGGAACCTATTATGTGGGCGTGAGCAACTACAACAATGCCGCTTACAACGCAACCAATGGACAAAACGATACTGCCGGAGGTTTGTATTCGATCGGCGATTACACGCTGACTGTTCAAACAGCACCAGCCGTGCCCGTGGACACCGATGATACGATTGCCGAATCGATCCTATTGGGCGCCGCATCGACCACGCCGTCGGTAACTTCAGCCAGCATCAGCCCCGATGTCGATGTTGACATGTATCGATTTACGGTCACTGCTGGCCAGACTGTCGACTTTGATATTGATACCACGCTCAACGGCCCCGGTGGATTGGGATCGTTCCTGCGTCTGTTCGACTTCCAAGGAACCGAGCTCGCGTTTAATAACGATGCCAATGCGCCTGGTGAAAACGTTGTAGGCTACGATGCTTACATCCGACATCGTTTTCCGACTGCCGGCACCTACTACATAGGTGTATCCAATGCAAACAACACGCTTTATAACGCCACGACCGGTGGAGGCGACACCTCGGGTGGATTGAATGCGACGGGCAGTTACCAGTTGACGGTGGTTGCCCTACCCATCGATCCAGACGATCAGATCAGTGAAGCCGTAGCGCTTGGCCAGGTGCTTTCGACACCGATCACTCGCTCGGCTCGCATCGATCCCGATGTGGACGTCGACATGTACAGCTTTACCGTTGCGGCTGGAGTTTCGATCGACTTCGATATCGATACGACGCAAAATGGCACAGGTGGCTTGGGCAGCTACTTGCGCATCTTCAATTCACTTGGACAAGAGTTGGCTGCAAACGACGACGGCGTTGCGCCAGGCGAGAGTACGCTGGGGTTTGATGCCTATCTGCGCTACACCTTTACAAGCGGTGGCACTTATTACGTCGCCGTTTCGAACAATAACAATCGCACGTACAGTGCGACCGCTGATTCTGGTGACGTAGGTGGTGGGTTCAATTCCATCGGTGATTACACACTGATCCTGCAAACGCCCGCAACTGCGACGGGCGACGCAGACGATGCGATCAGCGAAGCAGTAGGTCTCGGGGCAATCAGTACCACTACGTCCATTACTAACGCCGACATTTCGCCGGATACCGACGTCGATATGTTCAGCTTTACGGTATCGAACAATATGGTGGTCGACTTCGATATCGATACACCCACTAACGGCCCTGGCAGCTTGGGATCTTTCTTGCGATTGTTTAATGCCTCGGGCGTTGAACTGGCGGTCAACAATGACGGAACCGCACCGGGTGAGAATACGCTGGGCTTTGATGCCTACTTGCGGTATACGTTTGCCGTTGCTGGCACATACTACGTTGCCGTCTCCAATGCCAACAACACACAATACAATCCAACGACTGGTGCGGGAGACACAGCCGGTGGCGCCAACGCTACGGGCGCTTATCAACTGCGCGTGACAGCTCTGCCGATCGATACCGATGATCAATTGACGGAGGCTTCGGCGCTGGGCACGATCACGACGACTGCCATCACACGATCCAGCACGATCAATCCCGACATCGACGTTGACCTCTACAGTTTCACAGTGGCCGCTGGCCAGGTTGTGGACTTCGATATTGATACGTCACTCAATGGTGCAGGCGGATTGGGTTCGTATCTGCGATTATTCAACTCGCAGGGCGTACAAATCGCAGCCAATGATGATGCAGCAGGCCCAAATGAGAGCACTGTCGGCTTCGACGCCTATTTGCGTTTCACCTTCTCATCCGCGGGCACCTACTACATCGGCGTATCGAACAACAATAATACGGCGTATAGCGCGGTGACTGGTCTGGGCGATACGGTCGGTGGTTTGAATTCGATCGGCGACTATGACCTGATCATCCAAACTCCAACCGTTCCCGCCAACGATACTGACGATGCCATCCCAGAAGCGGTCGCCTTGGGTACGGTTTCGACGACAGCCATCACGCGCAGCGGCACGATATCGCCTGACACCGATGTCGACATGTACAGTATCGCGGTCACGGCTGGCCAGGTTGTCGACTTCGATATCGATACGACGCTCAACGGCGCAGGCGGATTGGGTTCGTACCTGCGACTGTTTAACTTGCAAGGTCAGGAGCTGGCCTTCAACAACGATGCCTCGGCCCCAGGTGAAGGTGCGCCAGGTTTTGATGCTTACTTGCGTTACACCTTTACGGCTGCTGGCAACTACTACATCGCCGTCTCGAACGTCAATAACATCGGCTACGATCCATTGACCGGTAACGGTGACACGTCCGGCGGAGCCAATGCGACGGGCGATTACCAGTTGTCCATCGTGGCCTTGCCCGTCGATACCGATGATGCCTTCTCAGAAGCATCAAACCTGGGTGCCATCTCGACGACCAGCAACATCACCAATGGAACCATCAATCCCGACATCGATGTCGACATGTATCGGTTCACCGTCACTGCTGGTCAAGTCGTCAACTTCGATATTGATACAGCGACTAACGGCGCTGGCGGTTTGAATTCGTTCCTGCGCGTTTTCAATTCTCTGGGCGTCCAAGTCGCCAGCAATGACAATGCGACCGCGGTTGGTGAAGCCACGCTGGGCTTCGATGCCTATTTGCAAGTAACCTTTGGCACCGCCGGCACCTATTACGTAGCTGTTTCGAATTGGAATAATACGGTGTACGACGGTACTACTGGCAACGGAGACGCCGCCGGTGGTTTGCACTCAATTGGTGACTACCAGTTGATCATCCAGACACCCGTTCCCGTTCCCGAAGATGCCGATGATACCATCGCCGAAGCGGTCCCGATTGGAGGTGTTAGTACCACGGGTATTACGCTGAGCGGCAATATCAATCCCGATACCGATGTCGACATGATCGGGTTCACTGTCACCGCGGGACAGATCGTTGATTTTGATATCGACACCGTACTGAATGGGTCGACTGGCCTGAACTCGGCCTTGCGACTGTTCGATGCTCAAGGTACGCAGTTGTCTTCCAACAACAATGCCGCCGCTGTTGGTGAGACGACGGTTGGTATCGATGCGTATCTGCGTTATACGTTTGCGACTGCTGGCACTTACTATGTGGCTGTTTCGAACGCGACAAACGTCACTTACAGTCCAACCACTGGCAATGGCGACCTGGCTGGAGGCCAGAACGCGACGGGTGAGTACCAGTTATTATTGCGGCGCCTGCCTTTAGATCCCGATGATGCCATTTCCGAAGCAACATCTCTGGGGCAGATCACCAACACGCCAGCCACAACTAGCGGCACGATCTCTCCAGACATCGATGTCGATCTGTACAGTTTTACTGTCGCCGCTAACCAGGTAGTCGACTTCGATATCGACACTGTGCTCAACGGCACTTCAGGCCTCGGCTCTTACCTGCGACTGTTTAACAGTTCAGGCACGCAACTGGCCTTCAACGATAACGCGGCCGCGCCGGGCGAATCGACTGTGGGCTTCGATGCTTATCTCCGTTATACCTTCGTCTCGGCCGGTACCTACTATATCGCCGTCTCGAACTCGAACAACATTGGCTTCGATGTAGTTAGCGGTAATGGCGACATCGCGAGCAACTCGAACAGCATCGGCGACTACACGCTGAACGTGATGATCGCTGCGGGCGTAATCAACGACAATGACGATGCTATTTCCGAAGCCGTGGCCATCAACGCGGTGTCGACCACCACGCAAGCCGTCACCGGGACAATTTCCCTGGACACCGATGTCGACATGATCAAGTTCACGGTCACGGCCGGCCAGGTCGTCGACTTCGATCTGGATACGGTTCTCAACGGTAGTGGCGGATTGAACTCATACGTGCGATTGTTCGATGCGTCAGGTCAGCAATTGGCAGCTAACGACAATGCGATTGCCTCGGGCGAGAGCACGATTGGCTTTGACGCTTACCTGCGTTACACCTTCACAACAGCCGGCACTTATTATGTGGCGATATCCAATTCAACCAATACGTCGTACAACGCCAATACGGGAGAGGGCGATACGACCGGGGGTACAACGGGCGACTACCTGTTGCTGATTTATTCACCCGTGGCCGATGACTTCGATGATTCGTTTGCCGAAGCTGCCGCTTTGGGCCCAGTAAGTGGCACTGCTGTTACAGGTAACGGCGCGATTTCGCCCGACACCGATGTCGACGTCTATAGCTTTACAGTCACAGCCGGCCAGGTCGTCGACTTCGACATCGATACTGCCCAGAATGGCGTGGGTGGTTTGCAATCGTATTTGCAAGTCTTCGATCCGCAGGGCAACCTGTTGTCGTCCAACGACAATGCCGCAGCGCCAGGCGAAGCGGCCGCAGGCTTTGATGCTTTCTTGCGCGTTGCGTTCCCCAATGCAGGCACCTATTTCGTTGCCGTGTCGAATGCGACGAACATCAACTACAACCCGGCCAATGGCACGGGCGATACAGCCGGTGGCTCGAACGCCGTGGGTGCCTATCAGTTGATCGTGCAGACCGCGCAGACGGTTTTGAATGATGCGGATGATGCGATTTCCGAAGCCACTCCGCTCGGCCAAATCACAACCCTAACCAACGCGACAACGGCCAGCATATCACCTGATACCGACGTTGACATGCTGGGGTTCACAGTGACTGCCGGTCAAGTTGTTGACTTCGACATCGACACAGTCCTCAATGGTTCGACAGGCCTGAACTCGTACCTTCGCTTGTTCAACTCGCAAGGCCAGGAATTGGCCAGCAACAACAACGGTACGGCTCCGGGCGAAGACACCCCTGGCTTTGATGCGTATCTACGCTACACATTCAGCACAGCGGGCAACTATTTCATAGCCGTCTCGAATGCTACGAACATTAACTTTAGTGCAACAACGGGCGACGGCGATACTTCCGGTGGCCTCAATAGCACGGGCTCGTATCAGTTGCTAATCACTGGCCTGCCAGTGGATCCAGACGATACGCTCAGCGAAGCCGTATCGATCGGCGCAGTGACCAGCACAGTTTCAACGACCACCGCAGCGATAAGTCCGGACATCGATGTCGACGTCATTCGCTTTACGGTCTCTGCTAATCAGACTGTCGACTTCGATATCGATACAGATCAAAATGGAGTTGGTGGCCTGAATTCGAGCTTGAAGCTATTCGATTCGACGGGAGCGCTGCTATCGTCGAACAATAATGCTGCCGCGCCTGGCGAGTCGGCGGTCGGCTTTGATGCTTATCTGCGTTACCTCTTTACTTCGGCTGGCACGTACTACATTGCTGTCTCCAACTCGTTAAACACTTCGTATAACATCCTGACGGGCAATGGTGACATCGCCGGCGGTTCAAGTGCAATTGGCGATTATCGCTTGAACATTCAAGCCATTGCTGGCGCGATCGATGATACCGATGACACGATTGGCGAAGCGGTAAGTAGCGGCGCGGCCTCGACGACGGCTAAAACGATTGACGCAGCGATCGCTGTAGCCACCGACGTCAACATGGTTAGCTTTACCGTCACTGCGGGTCAAACAGTTGACTTCGATATCGATACTGTGGCCAATGGTGGCACGGGGCTGCAATCGTCCCTGCGTCTGTTTACTGCCGCTGGTACTCAGTTAGCCATCAACGATAACGCAGCGGCTCCTGGCGAAAGCACGGTCGGCTTTGATGCCTACTTGCGACACACCTTTACTGCGGCAGGCACTTATTACATCGCGGTATCGAACAACAGCAACGTGGCCTATGATCCGGTAGCAGGCACGGGTGACTCGAGCGGCAGTAGCAACACGACTGGTGCTTACACGCTGATCATTCAAGCGCAAGCTCCCGTTGCCACACCCACGTTGACTCTGTCGATCAATCCGACATCGATCCCGGAAGCAGGCGGAGTAGCCACGGGCACGATTTCGCGTGTTGATGCGGATAACACCGCAGCGCTGGTGGTGAACCTGGTCAGCGCCAACACGAACTCGGCCACAGTGCCAGCCACGGTCACGATTCCTGCTGGCCAAAACTCGGCGACCTTCTCGATTACTGCGGTTCAAAGTGCGACGCTTGGAACACGTGGCGTTACGATTACGGCCAGCAGTAATGGTTTTGCAGCCACATCGCAAACGATCACCATCGTCGATAGCAGCACTGGTAACTCGGGGCACAACAGCGAAGTGCCGGAAGATGTCAGCGGCGAAGGCGCAGTCTCTCCATTCGATGCACTGCTGATCATCAACTATTTGAACAGCACCGGTCCTGGCCCTGTGCCGGTCGGCAGCAGTCCACCTTATTTGGATGTCAACGCGGATGGCTTCGTCACTGCCATTGATGCCCTGATTGTCATCAATCGCTTGAACACCGGCGGATCCGAAGGCGAGCAAGCCAGCGATCTCGATACGCTGCGTGCTCGCCGAAGAACCAATTCAGCCGTGGATGCTTTCTTCGCCGATTACTGAAAATGCTCTGACAAAAGATTGGGGACAAAATATTTTGTCCTTCAATCTTTTGTCAGCATGCCAACTGCTAGGCAGGATACTGCGCGACGTAGATGGCTTTGGTTTGGGTGTAATCGTAGAACGTTTCTTCGCAGTTGACACCGCCGCCAGGGCCGCCGGAGATGCCTTGGCCGCCGTAGGGCAAACCGTAGGCGATGGAATTGTGGCAGTTGACCTGGCAAGTTCCATCGCGGAACTGTTTGGCCAGTTCAATGCCGCGTTTGATGTCGCGTGTCCACACGCTTGCACCTAATCCGTACGGCGTGCTATTAGCCAATTGCAAAGCTTGCTCGGCGGAATTGACGGGGCAAATCGTAGCAAACGTATGGAACACTTCCATGGGATTGCAATCGATGCCTGGCACAGTTCGATACAGCGCGGGCTTGAGATAGTAGCCTTCGCGACCATTCACTTCGGCCTGGCCACCGCTCAGAATCGCCTGGCCACCACGCAGGGCCGCTTCTTGTTGAGCCCGTAAGATACGCGAATGTTGAGTGGCGTTGACCACAGCGCCCAGTTGTGTGCCGGCATCGGCCTGATAACCGATTTTCAGTTCATTGAAGAAACTCTTCTGAGCATCGATGAAATCATCAGCAATCTTCTTGTCGACAAACACGCGATGAATCGTGCAGCAGGTTTGACCATAGTGCTGATTGGTATACTTGCCGATCATGCGCGCGACCAGTTGAGGATCGGCGTCCCCCAGTACGATGGCTGCGCCGTTGCCACCCATCTCGCGTTTCATGCGCGTACCATGCACATCGCAAGTGCGCATGATCGACTGGCCGACGCCTGGCGAGCCCGTGAAGGAGATGAAGCGCACGTCCGGATGCTCAGCAATCGCCTGGCCAGTAATTTCACCGCGACCGGGCAGCACATTTACCACTCCGGCAGGAAAGCCGGCTTCGATGGCGAGCTTGCCGATATACAGCGCCGACAGTGGCGTGTCCTCGGCTGGCTTGATCAAGACGCTGTTACCCGACAGCAGAGCAGGGAACATGAACCAGCTCGTCAGCACGATGGGGTAGTTCCATGGAATAATGCCAGCGACCACGCCCCATGGCTCGCGATAGGTAAAGCCCTTGACGCCTTCGGCCACAGTCAACGCTTCGCCGTCACCCATCTCGGCGCGCAGAGCCACCGTTGCAGAAATACTCTGACATAAACGAATCTGTGCAAAGTCACCTTCGGCCAGCTCCGATACTTTCCCACCGTCGCGCACTTCGCAGGCTAACAAAACATCGCGATCTCGTTCGCAGAGTTCGACCAGCTTGCGGACCAGGCGAATGCGTTCTTCCACCGATGTGTTCTTCCATCCTTGACCAGTCGAACCATGGAAAGCTGCAGTGGCCGCTTGCACCGCCATATCGACTTCCGCTGCGCCCATTTCGCAGACTGTGGCCAACACTTCCAACGAGCCTGGGTCTTGCGTTTGAAAGGTCGCGTTCATCGAACCTTTGATCCACTTGCCGCCCACCAGTCCGCCCAGCGGCGCGCCACTGTTCTCACAGAACTGAGTAAACTTAGCCGGCGTCGCAAACCGCGCCGCAGTAAATGCACGAATCTCAGTAGCAGCAGTCGACATAGTGCTCTCCTTTTGAGTTGGATCGGTATCGGTTGTTAATCTGCAGTATAACGAAAGGCGAGCCTCCATTTTTTGTCATTCCATTTTTTGTCCGGTCTGACAAAAGATGTATGACGAAAACCAAGCCAACATGACATCGATTCTCGGCATTTCCGCCTACTATCACGATTCTGCAGCGGCTCTCATCATTGATGGCCACATCGTGGCCGCTGCGCAGGAAGAACGGTTTACCAGGCGCAAGCATGATGCAAGCTTCCCACAACATGCGATCGATTTTTGCTTAAGGCACGCAGGCATCACCGCTGCCGATTTGGATTACGTTGCCTTCTACGACAAGCCGCTCCGCAAGTTCGAACGCATTATCGAGAACTACCTGGCTTATGTGCCAGAGGGTTATCGTTCGTTCCGACAAGCCATTCCCGGTTGGCTCAAACAAAAGCTGCATGTAACGCGTGAGATCCGCAGCGCACTGCCTGGGTTTGCGGGACGAGTGATCTATCCCGAGCATCATCAATCGCACGCAGCCAGCGCGTTCTATCCATCTCCTTTTGCAGAGGCAGCCATCCTGACGATCGATGGAGTCGGCGAATGGGCCACGACTTGTATCGGTCATGGCGAAGGCAATCGCATACGGCTATTGAAAGAAGTGCGCTATCCCCATTCGCTCGGCCTGCTGTATTCGGCGTTCACTTACTACTTGGGCTTTCGCGTCAACAGCGGCGAATACAAAGTGATGGGGCTAGCGCCTTATGGCCAGCCGCAATACACCGATCTGATCTATCAGCACTTGATCGACTTGAAGGACGATGGTTCGCTGCGCATGGACATGCAGTATTTCAACTACTGCCAAGGACTGACCATGACTTCGCCGCGCTTTCACAAGCTGTTCGGCGGTCCACCGCGCAGACCTGAGTCACCGCTCACGCAGCGCGACAAAGACATTGCCGCTTCGCTGCAAGTAGTAACCGAACAAGCCATGTTGCAAATGGCTCGGCATGCCCACGCGATCACTGGCTCCAAGCAACTCGTCATGGCCGGTGGTGTGGCGCTCAACTGCGTGGGTAATGGGAAGATATTGCGCGAGGGCCCGTTTGATCAGGTATGGATTCAGCCAGCCGCAGGCGATGCCGGTGGCGCGCTAGGCGCCGCACTCATTGCCTGGCATCAAGTGCTCGAGAAGCCGCGCACGCCCGCGCACAGCGATAGTCAACAGGCTTCGAGCCTGGGGCCAGAATTTGACGAGGCGGCGATCGTGCAGACGATTGCCAAGTACAACGCAGTCTACGAATGCTGTACGGACGACAACGACTTATGTCAGCGCGTTGCCGCCTTGATCGATCAAGGCAAAGTGGTCGGTTGGTTTCAAGGCAGAATGGAGTTCGGGCCAAGAGCGCTGGGCTGTCGCAGCATACTGGCCGACGCTCGCAATCCGGCCATGCAATCCACGTTGAACTTGAAGATCAAGTTTCGCGAATCGTTTCGGCCTTTTGCACCGATGATGCTGCGAGAAGCAGCTTCGCAACTATGCCAATGGCAAGACCAACATGATAGCCCCTATATGCTGATGGTCGCCCAGATGCGCGATCGCTTGGCCATGCCCGCTGTGACACACGTCGATGGTTCGACTCGACTGCAAACCGTCGACGCGGTGCGACATCCACTGGTTCATCAATTGCTCGAAACGTTTCGGCAGCGCACAGGCTGCGCTGCCATGATCAACACCAGCTTCAACGTGCGCGGCGAACCACCAGTGTGCACACCCGAAGATGCCTATCGCTGCTTCATGCTCACCGACATGGACGCGCTGGCCATCGGTCATTACTTGCTGCTAAAGCCATCGCAACCGAACATCGCACCAGCCGACCGCCGACAATACTTGCAGGAGTTCGAACTCGATTGACCGCCCAAACAAATTCACGCTTGATCGATATCGACTGGCAACCTAGCGATCGCAAGTGCCGTCAGTTTGCCTCTGGCCTTGTGGTCGTATTGATGCTGGGCATTGGGCTGAACATTTTGCCTGGTACTGTACTCTACGCAGTGCCCATCATTGTTGCGCTGAGTTGGCTAACACCGCGTGCGCTCGTGCCGCTTTATGTCGCAGTAACTGTGGTAACGTTACCGATCGGCATGGTGCTGGGCGAAGTGGCGTTGATCGCCATCTACTTCGTAGTTTTCGTACCGATAGGTTGCTTGTTTCGCTTGATGAAACGCGATGCGCTGCAGCGCACGATCGATCGCAGTGGGTTAAGCTACTGGGAAGAGTGCGCTCCGGAACGTGAGAAACGCGACTACTTGCGTCGCTATTGATGCTGACAAAAAATGAATGACAAAAAAGATGAGTTCGAAGAACAGTCGCAACCGACGCTCTTGCAAGAAATCGTCGAGTTCATTGTGGTCTATCGCAAATGGTGGCTGATACCAATCGTCTGCTCATTGGGCTTGATTGGCTTGCTGGCCATCTTAGCCGCCTCCGGCGCAGCACCATTTATCTACACGATCTTCTAATTTTCTGTCCGTCGTTTTCAGTCAGTTAGCCAATGGCCGAGAGCATCATACCGAGCAGCATCAAGCCGCCGCAGCAAACGCATAAAATGATGTTGACCATGCCTAGGTAGTAACCGACTTGCACAATCCCGCGACTGGAAGGATCGGCCAGGCCTGCATTGATATCTTTCAGCGCCTGAGCGCCTACGACCCAAGCGATGACACCGAAGATTGGGCAACCGCCGATCCAAGCCAGGATGCCCATGGCGAGAACCAAACCGCCCTGATCCGCTTTGGGAAAATTGCGAACCGTCGCAACGCCCGGTGTAAAGTTCGACGGCCCAGCCGCGTAAGGGTTCACACCGCTCGATGACATGTTCAGCGAACCTGTGGCTACGGATTCAAATGCCGATGCAGGTTGCCAATGACCATACTCACCAATGCGAATTTGATAATCGGCACCCACGCGGCCTTCGCTAAACCAACGCCCCAACGTCGCATTATCCACTGGGCCATACTGAGCGCCATTGCCAGCCTTCATCCAATACTGCAGGCTACTGGAACTGGTTGTTGAATCAGCAGCGCCGACGTTCTGCGAAGAACTTGATGGCGAAGAGGGCGCACCCAAATCAAGCGGCGCTGGACTATCGATCGGTGTAAGTGTTGGCGCCGATAACGCCATGTCAGGCCCTGTGGCTGTTGGGACCGTATAGATCTGGCCACACGCTGGGCAGCGCGCTTGCCTGCCGGCAAACTCATCCGCTACTGCCAAAGTTTTTCCGCAACCGCCGCAAGTTGTTGTGATCATATCCAAAGCTATTAGTTAGAAGTTGGCAGTGTTTTCGTAGGTCAATCCCGCCGGGATCGACCAATCGAAGCGAATAGTTCGCAGCCGCGTGACGATTGGCCAATGGCATTCGAAGTAAACCGATACCCAATGACTAATTGTTTGACTAATTGTTTGACAATCTGCCTCTGATCGTGACTAAACGACTTCGGCAGGTCAGCCTTGGCAAGGCTGACCTACCTGAAGACATAACATTAAGTGATGGGTTGCCGTTCAGGATACAGGTAGATGAAGCTTTTGCCCAAGCGTCCACCATAGTTACCAGCGGTAATGCGCACGAGTCCAGGAGTGGGCAAGGCAGCATCGATGGCTGCGTAAGTGGCTTTTGCGACGGCATCGAGACTGCCACCGTTGATGACGATCTCCATGATCGACTGAACGCCTTCGGGAACTCGCGAACTCTCGCCAAGTTTACTTTTAAGCGTTGGGCAATACTCGGCATAGGTGCTGGCGATCAAAAAGCTATAACGACTGCCGGCCTTGGATGCGCTGGCGGCCACTCCGCCTGGGAAAGTAAGCACGCAATCATCGCAAGAGTTAGCCGCAGCAGCTGCCCGTTCAGCCGCTTCGATCGAAGCATCCTCGCTAGTGGCCATGAACCATAGATTGCCGCCCATGACGCCATCGCGAAAGCCGAAGCGTCGCGTCAAGTAAAACTCGCCGCCCATGGTTGGCACCACCCAGCCCTTGGTACCGAAACCGCGTGTCGCGAAATTGGTGTCCATCGCCGAAGAAGGCGACTTTGCGCCCAAGTTTAAAGTAAGGCTCGGTGTCCAGGCAGTTGAAGCAACGCATGGTTGGGCAGGTCAGAACGTTTTGGCTGATCCGCGCCAGCAACACTCGCTCGAGATGTTCCACGCGATCTTTGCGGAAGCGCGGCACGTGCACTTGAATCGTCGCACCCACACGGCCATCGGGTGTTATTTGTCCTGGCGATTGGCCGTCGAGGTACTTCACTACGCCCACCTCCGAGTCGCACATGATGGTGCTGGTCGCATGTCCGGTCACTGCCTGGCAGCAGTGATCCAGCCACTTGCGATCGCGCGCCGTCACCAGAAATTCAGCATAGATGCTGCGAAAACCTTCCGCATAAGTATCTTCGACCAGGCGCTGGCGATCTTGGCTCATCGGCAAATTTTTCCATTTTGATAGTTAAAGGAATTTCCTGTCACCTAATCTTTTGTCTGAGCAGATTCTGACAAAAATTGAGCGACCCAAGATTGTAACACCTCCCAGCTTACCAATCGCGACGTTTTACCCCATGGGGCATTCGTGCGAAAAGGTCCGCATGGCCCCTTGGCAAGGCGCTGTGAAATTAGGACACTTGCGCACTTGGAGAGCGGACCAACTGTGCGACCATTTGTCGCGTGGTGCCAGGTGCTATTGAACAAACCTGCTTGCGGGTACGATACTGGGCAACTTCCGGTGAACATCCGTCTGGACTTGAGAGGTTTGGGCCGATACAAGCCGGGCAGCCAGCCCTCAAGACCACAGAGGCTTAACCTCCTCCCCATGATATCCTCGCGAAGATATCCTTATGCCCCGAGTGGTCCTGCTGGAGGCGTAGTGCACGATGCGATTACATTTTGACGCTGGTTGATGGTCCTTTGAAGCTGGTTGATCAAAACTAGCCACGAGAGCAATGCGAAATAAATGAACCGATTTCTCTTTCCTCGCTGGGTCAATAAGTTCCTGCCGGTGCTCGGCCTGTTGTTGCTGGGCGGTGCAGGATACGGCGGTACTCTTTTCCTGGGTGCCACCGACGATACGACCCTTAATCCGGGTTATCAGCCCGAACAGCCGGTACCGTTCAGTCACGTGATCCATGCTGGCAAACTAAAGATGGATTGCCGTTATTGTCATACCGGTGTTGACAAAGGAGCCGCAGCTACGATCCCTGCGACTTCGACATGTATCAATTGCCATAGCCCACTCGATCCGGCTACGAGCACGCCGAAACTGGCCGCTGTCCACCCGACCAGCGCCAAATTGAAGGCCGTGCATCAGAGTTGGGAGACGGACAAGTCGATTCCATGGAAACGCATCCATCGTCTGCCTGACTTTGTGTTCTTCAATCACTCAGCACACGTCAATCGCGGTGTGAGCTGCGTGGTATGCCACGGTCGCATCGACACGATGGAAAAAGTTGGCCAAGCCAAAGAACTTTCGATGGCCTGGTGCTTGGAATGTCACAAGAACCCTGGCCCCAATCTGCGTCCTGTTGAGTTTGTCACCAAGCTTGATTGGGCCGTGCTAGACAAGGATGGCAACGTCGACCAAAAAGCGACGGAAGAGCAGGGCATTAAGCTGGCCGAAGATAACAATATTCATCCCAAAACTAACTGTGCGGTTTGTCACCGATGAGCGTAGCTGATACCTCGACGAAAGTCGGCAAGCAAGATTATTGGCGAAGTCTTTCGGAGCTCGAAGGCACGCCGGAATTTGACCAATTCCTGCACCGCGAGTTTCCACAAGCAGCTTCAGAGTTTCCCGAAGGTGTGTCGCGACGTCGTTGGCTAAAGCTGATGAGCGCTTCGCTGGCATTGGGTGGAGCCGCTGGCTGTCGCTATGGACCGGACCAAATCGCTTCGTTTGTAGTGCGACCAGCCAATACCAATCCTGGTATCGCCAAGCACTATGCCACGAATTTTCAATTGGCCGGTCGCGCAGTCCATGCGCTGATCACCAATTATGAAGGCCGTCCACTAAAGGTCGATGGCAACGCCAATCATCCTTTGATGAAGGCCACTGAACCGAACAACGTCAAAGACGATGGCGCTCGTTTCGCCAGCGCGGGTACCGATGCCTTCACACAAGCCTGTATCCTCGGCCTGTATGATCCCGATCGCTTGGACAAAGTTGTTTCGTCTGGCAACGATCGAACCACCTGGGATGACTTTGTCAAAGCTGCAGGTGAAAGCCTGACGGCGCTGAAGGCTAACAAGGGCAAGAGCCTGGCGATTGTGATGTCACCATCGCTTTCGCCGACAGTCAATCGTCTGTTGGGCGATGCGCTGAAGGCACTGCCCGAAGCGACTGTTGTTAGCTTTACCAGCATTGATAACAGCGCTGTCGATGCCGCTTGTGCACAAGCCGCTGGACAACCTGCTGAGCTATTGTTTGATTTGAGCGCGGCCAAGGTTATCTGCTGTTTCGATAGCGACCTGCTGGGCGTCGATCCCAACGCTGCTCTTTACGGACGTCAGTTCGCTATCGGTCGCAATCCCGATCCGGCCACGATGAATCGCCTGTATTCCATCGAGAGCCGTTACAGTGTCACCGGTGCTTCGGCAGACTTCCGTTTGCCTGTGAAGACAACCGAGATCGAAGCCTTCCTGGCCAAGGTCGAAAAACGTGTTAGCGCCCTGCTGGAAGGTGGCAAAGCCATCGAAGCTGGAGCTGACGAGAAGGCCTTTGATGAAGTCTCGCCAGCCGAACAAGTGGAGCGAGCTATTGAGTCGATCGCTGATGACCTGGTGAAGCACAAGGGCGCAGCCATCGTCTCGGTTGGCGCTCATCTGCCGCTCAATGTGCAATTGAGTGCTCTGCGCATCAACAAAGCGCTGGGCAGTATCGGCAAAGCCGTCATGCTGATGCCATCGCGCTCGGTTATCGAAGGTGCCAAGCCAATCACGTTGGCTGACTTTGCGACCAAGGCTCAAGGCAAAGCGTTTGATACGGTCTGGGTTCTGGGCGACAACCCAGTTTACGGTGCACCAGCCGATGTCGATGTGGCCGCTGCTCTCAAGGGCATCGGCACTTCGATCTACATTACCGATTACAACGACGAAACGGCCCAAGCCTGCAAGTGGCTCGTACCGTGCGCACACGCACTCGAGAGCTGGGGCGATGTTCGCGGCGTCGATGGTTCTTATGGTATCTGCCAACCACAAATTGAACCGCTCCTCAATGGTAAGTCGATCGTTGATATCCTGGGCATTCTCACCGGCGCCGAAGGTTCGCCGTCGACCTGGTGAAGAAGACCGCTTCGACGATGTCCAAGGGCATCACCGAACGCGGTTGGAATGAAGCTTTGCATGAAGGCTTCGTCCAAGGCGTCAAGAGCGAGCCACTGAATGTAACGGGCGATGTATCTGCGGCGCTCAACGATGGTGCCATCGATATCAGCGCCGTCGATGAGAATCGCTTGGAGCTGGTACTGTTCCCAAGCGATGTAATGTACGACGGTCGATTTGCGAACAACGTATGGCTGCAAGAGTTGCCACAAGTTACGACCCGCTTGGTCTGGGACAATGCCGCGCTGGTCAGTCCAGAGACGGCCGACAAGCTGGGCATTGCGCACGCCGAGATGATTGTGCTGCGTAGTGGTGAAAAGCAAGTCAAAGTGCCAACCTTTATCGTGCCAGGCCAAGCCAACGGTTCGATCGCGCTGGCGCTCGGCTTCGGTCGCGAGTGCAATGGCCTGGGCGAAGGCAAAGCAGCCGTGGTCGGACGCAACGCAGCTCCACTGCGTACCGCATCGGCCATGCATGTGATCAAGAACGTGGCTGTGAAAGGTACCTCGGAACCTTACAAGCTAGCCACGACTCAAGATCACTTTGCCATCGATAAGCTCGGCGCCGACGAAACGTCCAAGCGTTCGATGATGCTGATCCGTGAAGGCACGCTCGAGCAGATAGCCGAAGAAGGTTACATCGAGCACAAAGGCCTGCACCATCCAGAGCTGAAGTCGCTTTGGAAAGAGCCGATCGATCAGTTCGAGAACGACGATACAGTGCCTTATCAATGGGGCATGACGATCGATCTCAACAAGTGCACCGGTTGCAATTCTTGCGTGATCGCTTGCCAATCGGAAAACAACGTACCGGTTGTCGGCAAAGACCAGGTCGCACGCAGTCGTGAAATGCACTGGCTCCGCATCGACCGCTATTACTCCGGCAACCCCAAGTCGCCGAAGATCGTCAATCAGCCGGTCATGTGCATGCACTGCGAAACCGCACCTTGCGAGCAGGTTTGTCCTGTGGCCGCGACCGTGCACACGGAAGAAGGCATCAATCAGATGACCTACAACCGCTGCGTGGGAACGCGTTATTGCGGTAACAACTGTCCGTACAAAGTTCGTCGCTTCAACTACTTCAACTACAACACCGAATACGGCTACTTCTACGGCTGGCAAGACTGGCGTGAGCAAGCCAATCGCAAGCTGCAGCAACTGGTGCTCAACCCAGATGTTAGCGTGCGTGGTCGCGGTGTGATGGAGAAGTGCAGCTACTGCTTGCAGCGCGTACAGAACGGCAAGATCGGTGCCCGCAATGAAGGTCGCAAAGTCGAAGACGGCGAAATTCAATCGGCCTGCCAGGTTGCTTGCCCAACACAAGCCATCGTATTCGGCGATCTCAAGGATCCGACCACTCGCGTAGCGCGATTGCAGAAGGATCCTCGAAACTACGCCATGTTGGAAGAACTAAACGTCAAGCCACGTACGCTGTACCTGGCTCGCGTTCGCAACGTACATCCGCGTCTGAAGACAGCCGATCAAAAGGCTGAAGGACATCATTCACACGAAGCTGGCGAGGGTCATGGCGAGCATAGCTAGTACTCCGATTGTCGATAACACTTACGATACTCCCGGTCGGCGAACGCCACTGGTCACGGGCAACCATGACTATGGCTCGATCACCCGGATCGTGGCGCGCATCTCGGAAGAGAAGCAGCCAGCGATATGGTGGTTTACGTTTTTGCCTGCGGTCGTATTGGCCCTGACCTTCGTATCCTGCACCGCTTACTTGTTTTACAAGGGTGTGGGTATCTGGGGTAACATGAACCCAGTGTTCTGGGCATGGCCAATTGTGAACTTCGTGTTCTGGGTCGGTATCGGTCACGCCGGTACGCTGATCTCGGCTATTTTGTTCTTGTTCCGTCAGAACTGGCGAACGAGCATCAACCGCGCCGCCGAAGCCATGACGATCTTTGCGGTTGTCTGTGCAGGTATCTTCCCTGGTATTCACGTTGGTCGCGCTTGGCTCGCCTTCTGGCTGACACCGTATCCCAGCTTGAACCTGTGGATGTGGCCTCAGTTCCGCAGTCCGCTGCTGTGGGACGTGTTCGCCGTGGGTACTTATGCTTCGACTTCGCTGGTCTTCTGGTACATGGGTATGATCCCTGACTTGGCGACCTTCCGCGATCGTTCGACCAACAAATGGCGCCGCATGGTCTATGGCATTCTGTGCTTGGGCTGGAGCGGATCATCGCGTCACTGGATGCGTTATGAAAAGGCCTACACGATCTTGGCTGCACTCGCGACGCCACTGGTGCTGTCGGTGCACACGGTCGTTAGCTTCGACTTCGCCGTTTCGCAGTTGCCCGGTTGGCACACCACGATCTTCCCGCCTTACTTCGTCGCCGGTGCTATTTTCTCCGGTTTCGGAATGGTGGTAACTCTGCTGGTACCTGTGCGAGCCATCTACGGCTTGAAGGATCTGATCACTGTTCGCCACTTGGAGAACATGAACAAGATCATTCTCGCCACGGGCTCGATGGTTGGTCTGGCTTACACGACTGAGTTCTTCATTGCCTGGTACTCGGGCAACCCATACGAGTTCTTCACCTTCTGGAACCGAGCCTTCGGTCCTTACTGGTGGGCTTACTGGATCATGTTCAGCTGCAATGTGATTTCGCCGCAGCTGTTCTGGTTCCGATACTTCCGAACCAATGTGATCGCTATGTGGGTAGTCTCGATATTTGTGAACATCGGTATGTGGTTCGAGCGTTTCGTGATCACGGTCACTTCGCTTAGCCGCGACTTCTTGCCGTCCAGTTGGGGATACTACAGTCCTACCGCGTTCGACATCATCATGTTGATCGGTAGCTTTGGTATCTTCTTTACGCTGTTCAGCTTGTTCTGTCGTTACCTGCCGGTGATTGCAATTTCCGAAGTGAAGGGCGTATTGGCAATCCAGAAACATGCCGAACACGCTCACTCACACGGACATGACCATTAGCTTTTGGAGCCTTTGGAGTGCGTAAGCGCAGCTTACGCTTTCAGGGCAGCGAGACAATTGAACCGGAGAACAGTGGTGAGGTTGGTGGTGTACTGACCAATGTGGTTGGGCCAAACACTTCTCCGCTGCGAAAGCTGAGGCTTCGCCTCAGCACTCCAAAGTGAAATCCAAACCCTTAAGCCTTTAGCCTTAAGCCAAATATGAGTAGTCCAAAGAAAGAAAAGCAGGTTTCGCCACCGCGATCGTTCGGTTGGATGGCTGAGTACGAGGACGACACTCAACTGCTGGATGCTTGTCGTAAAGTTCGTGACGCTGGTTACACGCGGACCGATGCGTTCGCTCCGTTCCCGGTGCACAACATCGACGAAGCTTTGGGCATCAAGCCGACCGTGCTGCCTTGGATTACGCTCTGCTGCGGTTTGACCGGTCTGTCCGGCGCGCTGCTGATGGAATGGTGGATGAATGCGGTCAGCTATCCATACATCATTTCGGGCAAGCCCTTCTTCTCGCTACCGGCTTTCATTCCGGTTATGTTCGAGTGCACGATTCTGTTCAGCGCGTTTTCGACTGTCATCGGTATGATCCTGCTGAACGGTCTGCCAAAGTTCAGCAATCCAGTTTTCACCAATCCACGATTTGACCGAGCCACTGACGATAGATTCTTCTTGTGGGTCGACTCGCGCGACAAGTACTTTAATGCTGACAAAGTCAAAGCGTTACTTGAGAGCACACATCCAGCTAACCTGGATATCGTTCGCGAAGATGAATCCTCGGACCACATTCCTAGTTTTCTTTGGAAAACGATCGCGGCCGTTGTGCTGATCGGATTGATCCCTGGTTCGATGGTCCTGCGCATGCGGGCTGCCACGAGCGAAGCGCCTCGCTGGCACGTGTTCTTCGACATGGACTTCCAACCAAAGAAGAAATACCAACAAACGACATCGCTCTTTGCCGACGGTCGCGCTTCGCGGCCGCCAGTCTCGGCACCATGGCTCGCGGTGACCTCGGCACCAGCGATCCTTTCCAACTTGGCTACACCCCCGAACCTCTGGCATTGGACGGTAACCCAACCAATGTGCGCATGGTCAGCTTGACCACTCAGGATGAAGCCAAGAAAGAGGATGCCAAGAAGGACGATGCCAAGAAAGACGATGCCAAGAAGGACGACAAGGCAAGTGCTCCAGAGCCCGGCCGCAGCCGCTCCTGCTGACGGTGGTGGCGCTGCACAGCCAGCGGCTGATCCTGAGCGGAACTGGGGTGACGGAGCTGCCCATCAGCGGCGACGAAGCCGAGAAGATGATGGCTCTGGCAAAAAGAAATACAACACGATCTGCTCCGCTTGTCACGGCATACCAGGCGATGGTACTGGCCTGGTGGCACAACGCGCAGCGGAACTGGCTCAAGGCTATTGGGTTCCGCCAACCAGCTTGCACGATCCAGCCGTTCAAGCGCAGCCAGTCGGTAAGAATCTTCAACACGATCACCAATGGCAAAGGCAAGATGGGTGCCTATGGCAACGTGCTCAGCGCCAAAGAACGTTGGGCAGTTGTACTGTACGTACGCGCGCTCCAGCTAAGCCGCGATGCTAAAGATGATGTGTTGACCGAAGACGAAATCAAAAAGCTGACCGCGGCGCGTGCTAGCAGTAGTAGCGGCTGAGCATTAACCAAAATCAAACGAACGCAGGATTTGGCAGTAAAGCAAAAGTAGAACTATGGCTGCGACATCTTTATTAAACGACGACGATACGCTGCCCGGACACTGGAAAGCTGCAGCACCGTATTTGATGACGGGGGTGCCGTGTCGATTCTGATCAGCTTCGGTTTGTGCTACATGGCACCGACGGAAGATCAGGTCGCCAGCTACAAGGTCTTCCTTGCATTCGTACCTGGCCAACTTCCTGTATTGCTGACGATTTGCATTGGGGCTCTGTTCTTCGTGTTGGTTACCAACCTCGCCCGAGCCGCCTGGTGCGCCACGATCCGGCGCGTGGCCGAGATCCTGGCCCTCAACATCGGTTGGTGGGCAGTTCTGTTCTTGCCGATCCTGGTCATGGTATTCATGGGTCGCGGTGGCTTCCTCTACGAATGGAATTAGCCCCGAGACCGATCTACCGTCCGACAAACTGATGTATCTGAACGGTGGATGGTTCGCACTGCGTGCTGTCATCTACTTTGCGATTTGGGGCGGTGTGGGCTACTACTACTTCACCAAGAGCCGCGAGCAGGACGAGACGGGCAGTGCTGACATTACGCTGAAGCTGCAGCGTTACGCTGGCCCATCCATCATGCTGTTCGCTCTGGCGCTGAACTTCGCTGCCTTCGACTGGATCATGTCATTGGACGCAGCCTGGTTCAGCCACGATGTTCGGCGTCTACACCTTCGCTGGTAGCATGATGGCTTTCTACGCCTTCATGATCGTGACCTTCACGTTCTTGCAGAAGAATGGTCGCGTGCAGAAGTATGTTAACGTGGAGCACTTCCACGATATGAGCAAGTTCCTGTTCGGCTTTGTATTCTCTGGTCCTACATCACCTTCTCGCAGTTCCTGTTGATTTGGTACGGTAACATTCCAGAAGAAACCCAATGGTTCGATCGCCGCATGAACGACGGTTGGCAATGGGTCGGTTTGTTAATCATCCTGGGCCACTTTGCATTTCCAATGCTGTGCCTGCTATCGCGCCATGTGCGACGCAATCGCAACCGTGATGTGCTGCTGGGCCGTGTTCCTGTTGGTAATGCATTGGGTTGATATCACCTTCATGATTATGCCCGAAACTGGTCGACCTGGACCAGCCATGTGGCTTGGTCACGCAGTATGTGCCCTGGGCATGGTCTGCATGTTCCTGTCCGTCTAATCATCCGCGTCGGTTCAACCCCACTGGTCGCCAAGCGCAACCCATGGGTCACCGAAGCCCTGAACTATCACGTAATGTAAGTATCACAACCCGACGCTTAAGCGAGGGCCGATCACAACCCGACGCGTAAGCGAGGGACAGCAAGTTCCAGTTCGCCAAACAAAAACCACCCTCTCGCCCAACGTTCCCAAACGAAGCGAGAGACGACGATACCAAAGTTCGAGTACTCAAGTGCCGCCCCTCGCTAACGCGTCGGGTTGCGATTGAAACAACACCTCACAAATTACAGCTATACCATGGCACGATACGACGACCTGAACACAAGCACGCTCGGTTACTTGACCTTCATGAGCGTCATCCTGCTCACCATCACCGTCTTGGTTGCTGCAAGCCCTTTGCTACAACTGGATCGATTGGCAAGAGGATACCAAGCTGATCAAGCAAAGCTATAAGTCGTCGGATGCTTTGATCGAAGCCCAGAAGGCGTCGCTGACCAAATACCAAAATGTCGAAGTTGAAGTCCCGATAAAGTTGCCACCTGACGCACCCAAGGATCCGAAGGCTCCGACCACGAAAAAGGAAGATCGCAAGTACATTCCTATCGAACGTGCTGAAGCCATATTGCTTGAGCAAATCAAGAGTAAGGGCAAGGCAGCCGCTCCCAGCACCTAGAATAGAGAACGGACTTCCCCGCATCGCATTCGCTGAATCGCCTCCCAGGAACCCGTCAACGAGTTATATACACCCAACGCGCCTCGGTTAACAGTACAGTCCAGACACCCGACGCATCCGTTCATTATCATGGCACGAATTATCATCAATCTGATGCTTGCAATGCTTACAACAGCCGTAGTGCTGTTGCCGAGCCACGTCCGCGCTCAGATTCTGATGAAAGACGTGCCGGAAGCGGCTCGCGGCATTGAGGTGGAAGACCGAGTGGGCGAGTTCATTCCTTTGAACCTGATGTTCAAGGACGAGAACGGCACGGCGATCCCTTTGAATCGCTTCTTCAAGCGAGACAAGCCAATCGTCCTGACGATGAACTATTCGGACTGCCCAGGTTTGTGTATGGCGCAGCTGAACAATCTGGTGGATACCCTCCGGGAGATGGACGGTTCGGGCCTTGGCGACAAGTTCGAAATGATATCGGTCAGTATTGACCCAACTGAGTCGCCGACCAAGGCGGCTCTGACAAAGAAAAAGTATGTTGAGCTGCTGCGTGAACCTGGTGCGGAAAAGGGCTGGCACTTCCTAACCGGGGAACAAAAGTCGATCACCGAGTTGGCACAGTCATTGGGCTTCCATTACAGCTATGACAAGGCCAGCAAGCGATATAGTCATGCGTCGGTCACTTACTTCCTCAGTCCTGAAGGTCGCATTTGCCGTTACTTCTTGTCGCTGAAGGAAGAGCCCGAGCAATTCAAGTTTGCACTAAACGATGCCAGCAACGGCAAGTTGGCGGCGAGCCTGTCGGACTCGTTTGTCCAAATGTGTTACTCCTACGATCCGCTGGCCAATCGGTACACTGCCGACGCCAGGCGATTGCTTAGCTTTGCTGCTGGAGCGTTTACGCTGCTGTTACTCGGATTCACGGCTCCATTTTGGTTCGCCAATCGGAACAAAGTGGTAACCGTCGAGTCCAACCAGGGCGAACCAACAAAATCAACCGCCGCGAATGCAGTTGGCGAATCAACGCCAGTTGCTGTCGAGGCTACCGGATTGGGCTCGGATTTCCGCGTCACCATCCACTTACACTGTTCAAATCGATCCGCAACTTAGTGCGAGACAAGAGCGATGATGCCACTGTTGGCTGACAAACCTGCTACTTTTTGGTTTCCGCCGCAAGCGTCCACGTTTGCCAAGGAAGTCGATGAATTTTACTTCTTGATCTATTACATCTGCCTGGCGTTCTTTATTCCGATCGTCTTTGGCCTGGTGTACTTTGCCTGGAAGTATCGGCGTCGTCCCGGCTACCAAGGCTCAACCGAAGCCTGGCACAATAACCTGTTGGAAGTAGTGTGGACCGTTGTCCCGACACTGATCGTCGTTTGGATCTTCGTACGCGGTACGGAAGGCTACCTGGACATGATGCGTCCACCGGCCGACACCATCGATATCAACTTGACCGCCAAGAAGTGGGCCTGGACATTTAAATATCCTAACGGCGCTATCTCGGACAAGTTGGTTATTCCGATCGACAAGCCAGTCCGCATGATCATGCGTTCGGACGACGTATTGCACGCGTTCTTTATTCCAGCATTCCGTTGCAAATCGGACGTAGTGCCCGGTCGCGTTCAGACGATGTGGTTCCAAGCGATCGAAAAGGGTGAGTTCGACATTTTCTGTGCGGAGTATTGTGGTGAGAAACACAGCAATATGCTGAGCACCGTAACTGTTGTGGATAACGCAGAATACGACAAGTTCCTGGCCGAGGGCGTCAAACCTCCTAGAGAAGATCCAGTCAAACACGGCGTATGGTTGTACAATCGTGTAGGCTGCAAAGGCTGCCACTCGCTGGAAGAAAACAAGGTGGTGGTTGGTCCTAGCTTCTCCAAGGCTTTCGGTGGAGATGTCAAGCTGAGCAATGGCCAGACAGTGAAGATGGACGAGGCCTACATCGAAGAGTCGATCCTCGAACCGCAGAACAAGAAACGAGCCGGCTTTGAAAAGGCTTCGCAGATGCAGTCTTTCCAAGGCAAATTGAAGGCCGATGAGATCCAGGCTCTGATCGCCATGATCAAAGCGTTGAAAGATGGTGGCACACCACCAACGGAAAAGTAAAACCTGGGCTATTTGATTTTTAGTCCTAGAAATTTTTGTCAGACCAAATGAACCGTACGTCCGGCACTTCTCGGACAGCACGGTAGGAATATGTAAACGAGGTTTTGGTATATGAGCGCAGTTGCAACTCCGGTAGATGCAGGCGCAGGTCACTCTCACTCGCCTGAGACAAACTATCTCACACACACCAGCGGCTTCCTGTCGTGGGCATTGACCCTTGACCACAAACGCATCGGGTTGATGTATTTGGCTGGCGTGCTGACGAGCTTTTTCGTCGGCGGTATCTTGGCTTTGGCGATTCGCGCCGAACTCTGGACACCCGGCGAACACTTCATGTCGAACAAGGTTTATAACCAGGTCTTCACGCTGCACGGCGCGATCATGGTTTTCTTGTTCATCATCCCTAGCGTACCAGCAGCCTTGGGTAACTTTCTGGTGCCCGTGATGCTGGGTGCCAAGGACGTGGCGTTTCCGCGTTTGAACCTCGGTAGCTTCTACCTGTGGGTTACCGGAGCGCTGTTCTTCATCAGTGCATTGCTGATAACGGGCCTCGATACTGGCTGGACGTTTTACACTCCGTACAGCACGTCGACCGAAGCGCAGGGCGCTGTGGTCTTCGCCACACTCGGTGTGTTCATTCTCGGCTTCAGCTCGATCTTCACCGGCTTGAACTTTATTGTGACGATCAACACGATGCGTCCACCCGGGATGACCTGGTTCAAGATGCCGTTGTTCCTCTGGGCAACTACTCGACTTCGATTATTCAAGTTCTCGCGACGCCAGTGCTCGGTATTACCGTGTTGCTGCTGACCGCCGAGCGACTGCTGAAGATCGGTATTTTTGATCCGCAGTTGAACGGCGACCCGGTAGCCTTCCAGCACTTCTTCTGGTTCTACTCGCACCCAGCCGTGTACATCATGATTCTGCCTGGCATGGGCATCATCAGCGAATTGATGAGCGTTCATAGCCACAAGAGCATTTTCGGTTACACCCCTGATTGCCTACAGCTCGGTAGCCATCGCCCTGTTTGGCTTCCTGGTTTGGGGCCACCACATGTTCACCAGCGGTATGTCGGAAGTGACCACGATTGTGTTCAGCGCGTTGACATTTACCGTGTCGATTCCGTCGGCCATCAAGGTCTTCAACTGGTTGTTTACGATGTACCAAGGCACGGTCCAGTTGACCACGGCGATGTGCTATGCCCTTGCGTTTATCTTCCTGTTCACGATCGGTGGTTTGACTGGCTTGTTCTTGGGTGCTTTGTCGACCGACCGTCACTTGCACGACACTTACTTTATCGTCGCTCACTTCCATTACGTGATGATGGGTGGAACGTTGATCGCTTTCCTGGGCGGTATCTTCCATTGGTGGCCGAAGATGGTTGGCAAGATGTACAACGAGTTCCTCGGCCAGGTGTCGGCTGCGGTAGTCTTCGTCGGCTTTAACTTGACGTTCTTGCCGCAGTTTGTTTTGGGTACGCAAGGCATGCCTCGTCGTTACGCGATGTATGAACCTGAGTTCACGTTCTTGCATCAAATGTCGACGGTCGGAGCGTTCTTGCTGGGCTTCGGCTTGCTCATCGCTGCTGGCGTATTGTTGTCGTCACTTTGGACTGGCCGCAAAGCTCCTCGTAATCCTTGGGGTGGTTCGACACTGGAATGGCATTGCGATTCGCCACCACCGCATTACAACTTCGCGCATGCACCGATCGTCAATGATCCGTATGACTTCCGACCGCTGGAATACATCAGTCCTGAAAAGGGTTGGGAGTATCGGCACGGGGTTTCGACATCTCCTGCACATTCACACTAATAACTACCTCGAGCTAACGTAACCAAATGTCTGCGACTCTCGATCCATCAACACACTCTGGCGAGCATCACGACGATCACGGCCATGGCCACGGTCACAACCCGTTTCTGGCGCATCACTTTGATGATCCAGAACAGCAGTTTGACTCTGGCAAGTTGGGCATGTGGTTGTTCCTGGTGACAGAAGTGCTGTTTTTCAGCGGCATGTTCTGCGCCTATGCACTGTACCGCAGTTTGCATCCAGAAGTGTTTGAGTTCGCCAGTCAGTTCTTGAACGAAAAGCTGGGCGCGTTCAACACGGGTGTGCTGCTGTTCAGTAGTTTGACGATGGCTTGGGGTGTGCGTTGTGCGCAGTTGCGTCAGCGTACGGGTCTGGTTGTATGCCTGGCGATTACGCTCGGATGTGCAACTATATTCCTGGGCGTGAAGGCAATTGAGTATATTCGCACAAGTGGGACATCGGCTTGTTGCCTGCAGGCATGTATCTGCCTCAGCACCTGCACTTGACCGAGCACCACGAAGGCCTGTCGCGTTGGCTGTACATATTCAGCGCCCTTCCTGCTGCTTGTGTGCTCGGCTTTGGTGCCTGGTACGGACTTGCGTTAGCCCAAGGCAAGAAAGCCAGTGCCGAAATCGCTGGACCATTCTTGACGACTGCCCTGTGCTACTTTGTGGGTGTGGGCATCGGCATGTACTTCCAAGCGCAAGAGGATGCCGAACTGCGCGCTGCAGCGGCACACTCTCAGGTTGGCGATCACAAAGTTGACCATGCACACGAGGTGGCAGATGCCAAAGCATTAGCCGCCGATCAGAGCGCTCATGGCGAGCCGGCTCCGGGTCATGCCAGTGCTGAGACGCACTCGATGGCCTCAAAGGACTTCGCGCCTGGTGAAGCTACCGATGATGAAGTCGACCAGAAGGGGCGTGCTGGTTTGTTCTTTAGCATCTACTACTGCATGACGGGCGTGCATGCGATCCACATTATCGGTGGCATATTGGTGCTGGGCTGGTTGCTGGTTCGTGCCACCAAGAATCACTTCAACGAAGAGTATTTCGGACCAGTCGATTACGTGGGCTTGTACTGGCACATCGTCGACTTGATTTGGATTTACCTGTTCCCATTGTTGTACTTGATCAAGTAAGCGAGTCAGATGATGTCCGAAGTAACTACACATGTTGATCATGCTCATGCCGACGCGCATGCCGGGCACCATGGCTTTGCACACCCCATGCCCGTATGGCAGTTGCTTGCAACCTTCTTTGCCCTGGTATTCCTGACTTGGGTGACTGTACTGCAGTCGACTTTCGACACAGGTAATATGGAAATATGGTTGTCGCTATTCATCGCCACGGTCAAAGCCGGGTTGGTGATCCTGTTTTTCATGCACATGATTCATGAAAAGCCGTTCAATGCGATCATCTTCATTAGTTCATTCATCTTCGTGGCCCTGTTCTTGGGCCTGACGCTGATGGATGCTCATAACTACAAGGATCAAGTGGAACTGCAGCCGCCGCCAGCTATGGCTCCGACCAAGTAATTTTGAGTCGATAGAGCATCGAAGAGTCGTAAGGGACAGAATATTTTCTGTCCCTTATTTTTTGTCAGTTGGCAAGAATTGCAGGTTAGAGACGCTGGACCAATCGTTGTGTCCGCCTGGGAGTTCTTCGTACCGGGCGCGCGGCAGTTGTTCGGCCAATCTTCTTGCGTGACGAACGGGAATGACTTCGTCATCGCGCGCGCCGTAAATTTCTATTGGGCCTTGATAGTCTTTCAACGCAGCTACATTGTCCCATTTGTCGAGCAGCAGATACTTCGCGGGCAGCCAAAAGAACTTCTTGCTGACCACTTTCTCCAGCGAATCAAACGGAACGATCAGCACAATTTTGTCCGGGGGCTGTGGTTGAGTAGCTAGAGCAGACGCAGGTCCACTGCCGATCGACTCGCCGATAACATTGACTGGTGAGTTGGGATACTGCTGTCGCAGGATCTTGTAAGCTTGCTCGGCCGCGTCATTAAAAGCTTTGCGGCTTGGCCCGCCGGACCGATCACCGTATCCAGGGTACTCGAGCACATACAGTGAATCTCCCTGGGGCAGATGTGGCAGGACATAATCTCGCATGCCTGCTTGCCCCGCATTGCCATGACTCATCAGCCAAACGGCTCTCGGTCGATCGACCTCACGACAAAAGCCGATCACGGCTCCGTTATGGCGCCAAGGTGTCAGCATCGACTCAACATGCTCTCGGCTTGGCATGAACAGCATGGAGCGTTGCGCGAAGAACATGACCAAGCAAACGATCAAATAGGCTGATAGTATGACGACGATCAAACGATACCTTCGCTTGTGGGACATAAGGAGTTAGGAGTTAGGTGTAAGGTGTAAGGTGTAAGTGAGCGAAGCGAACCTGGGCTCCCCCTCGCCCCCGGTACTCCGGGGGAGAGGGGGTTGGGGGGTGAGGGGCGCGCTACGGATTGTAGCACCCCACCGTGTTGATGCTCAAAGTTTTGGCTCGAAGCATGCCGCAGCGTTTTACTTTACGCGTAAAGCATTCTTAAGCGAACGAATTCGATTCGCATTCCTTCTTACTGTCACGCGCATCTGAGCGACTGTGTGCTCCCAGCTGATGCGCGCCCCTCACCCCCCAGCCCCCTCTCCCCCGGAGTACCGGGGGCGAGGGGGAGCTCATTCGCTACGCTCATCAACAATCACATTACACCTTACCACTCATTGCACCCTGGTACTAAGGGGCGCGCTACGGATTGTAGCACCCCACCGTGTTGATGCTCAAAGTCTTGGCTCGAACCATACCTCAGCCATTTACTTTACGCGTAAAGCATTCTGAAGCGAACGAATTCGATTCGCATTCCTTCTAACTATCACGCGCATCTGAGCGACCGTGTGCTCCCGGCTAATGCGCGCCCCTCACCCCCCAGCCCCCTCTCCCCGGAGTACCGGGGGCGAGGGGGAGCTCATTCGCTACGCTCATCAACAATCACATTACACCTTACCACTCATTGCACCCTGGTACCAAGGGGCGCGCTACGGATTGTAGCACCCCACCGTGTTGATGCCCAATGTTTTGGCTCGAAGCATGCCGCAGCCATTTGCTTTACGCGTAAAGCATTCTGAAGCGAACGAATTCGATTCGCATTCCTTCTTAGTATGGTGTATAGATGGGCCAACGAGCGTAGCGAATGAGCTCCCCCTCGCCCCCGGTTCTCGAAGCGAACTGGTGGATCTGACAAAAATTGAGGTGACAGAATATTTTTTGTCACCCCATTTTTTGTCCGGTTCACTCGCGCGCTTCGAGAACCGGGACTTACTCCTCAAGCCTAAAGCCTTGCCTTGCTCTGGACACGATATAATGGACGTCGGCTACAAATGTCCGTATGACCGACCATTGATCAGCGTGATTCTTATGACACAACAGACCTCGACGTTCTCACGGCGACAGGCGATTTTAGCTGGGTTGGCTTTGCCGCTGGCCAGTCAACTCCGCGCGCAAGATGCCAAGACTTCCGCCTTCGACATACTTGATACTCGTGTGATTAGCTGGAAGCCTCCTCTGTATCACGGCTGGCCTACACTAGCGCGCAAACGCGATGGCGAATTGATACTGGCCTTTTCGGGCGGGCGCGAAAAGCATGTTTGCCCGTTTGGCCGCTTGGAATGGATGCGATCGAAAGACAATGGAGTCACATGGGGTTGGCCGCAAGTGCTGTACGATGGCCCTATCGATGATCGCGATGCCGGAATCGTCGAAACAGCCAAAGGCTCCATCCTGGTTACGACCTTTACGTCGCTGGCCTATGAGCCGGTGCTGGCTCGCGCCGAGAAAGCCAAGCCTGGCGAACCGGGTGCGTTCGAAGATGCCAAGCTGATCGATGAATGGCGCGCTGTGCATAATCGGTTGACAGCCACCGAACGTCAGCAAGAACTGGGCTGTTACATGTTGCGATCAACCGATGGCGGTCGCACGTGGGCAGCGCGTTACAGCGTGCCGCTGAACAGTCCGCATGGCCCGATCAATTTGAGCGATGGTTCCTTGCTCTATCCAGGCAAGGACTTATGGGGCGATGGCCGCGTCGGTGTCTGCCACTCTACCGACGATGGCGTCACCTGGTCTTGGCTGTCGGTATTCAAACCACGCGCCGGTGATAATGTCAAAGACTATCACGAGCTGCATGCTGTCCAAGCGGCTGATGGACGCGTGATCTGCCATATTCGCAATCACAATTCGGCCAACAAAGGCGAGACGTTGCAATGCGAGTCCAGCGACGGTGGTCGCACCTGGTCCGAGCCGCACGCGATCGGAGTTTGGGGACTGCCCTCGCATCTAATGCGGTTGAAGGATGGCCGGCTGCTGATGACATACGGTCATCGACGCAAACCTTTCGGCGTGCAGGCTCGACTGAGTACCGATCATGCAAAGACCTGGAGCGATCCGATGACGCTTTCATCCGACGGCATCGGTGGTGACCTGGGCTATCCATCCACTGTCCAGTGCGACGATGGTACACTGGTTACCGTCTGGTACGAAGTGCTGGCCGGTTCGCCGCTCGCCCAACTGCGTCAAGCTCGCTGGAAACTCCACGCTTAGAAACTATTCTCCCCCCAGTCTCTTATCCCCCCATTTTTTGTCAGACAATCATCATGCGAACACTCTGGCTATTGTTGTTGGCGTTTGGCATTGCGAATCCGCTCGGTGCTCAAACGAAGAAGATCGTATTAGTGGCAGGTGAGACCGCCAAGGTGGACACCGTCGGCCATCACGACTACATCGCGGGCTGTAAATGCTTGGACCACTTGCTAACGATGTCGCCGCAAGTGCAAACATCGGTGGTCCTGGAAGGTTGGCCCACCGATGAATCGATCTTCAAAGATGCTGCTTCCGTCGTGTTTTATACCGATGGCGGTGGCAAGCAAGCTTTCTTGTCTACTCCTGAGCGCATCGACAAAGTACAGAAAATGGTCGATGCCGGCGTTGGCCTGGTGATGATCCATCAAGCGGTCGATTTTCCAGCAGAGCATGCGGAACGCACCAAGGGCTGGTTGGGTGGCGTTTATGTTAATGGCAAGTCCGGGCGAGGCCATTGGCCAAGTCATCACGTAGACTTCCCGAATCACCCCATCAGTCGCGGTGTCGTGCCGTGGGAGATCAACGACGGGTGGCTGAATCAACTGCAATTCGTAGAAGGCATGAAAGGCATCACACCGCTGGTATGGTCCGGCAAAAAGTACGAAGGCAGCCGCGCAGGCTTGGATCCTGACATCGTCGGTTACGCTTACGAACGTCCCGCTGGTGGTCGATCCTTTTCGTTCACGGGCCTCGATGCTCATTCGGCCTGGTCCCTAGCCGGCATGCGCCAGTTAGTTGTCAACGGCGTCTTATGGTCAGCGCATGTCGACATTCCCGAAGCTGGTGCACCGTGTGCAGTGGACGAATCGAAGCTCGATAGCTTTTTAACTCCGCGAACTCCTAAACCGAAGAAGCAATAGACCTGACGAAATATTGAGTGGCCAAGAATATTCAGTCGTTCAATTTTTGTCGGATTGAATCTCGAAACTGGCCGATGGTCGCTCTACCGAGCAGTTTAAACTTCGAAAACCGCGGCTAGCGCCCAGCGGCTTAGGTGTTAACGCTTCGGTGGAAGATTTTTTTAACTGATCGCAATAACAACCGCGATCGTTAATAGAGCTGTGCCGATGAATCGCATCGCTAACGTGCGACGGGAAGGATGTTGTTCGGCATTGGTGGCCCAGCGGCTCAGCTGCCAGGCTAACAGCACGGACCAAAGACCACGTAACGAATAGACAATATTGATGCGTGTGGCATCGCCGAACTGAGCCAACGAGTAAGTGATGCTGATCGCTTGCGCCGCCATGAGCACAGCGGCAATGACCATCGGCTGAACCGCTGCATTTTTTCGTAAGGTCTCGACGCGATCCGACCAAGGCAATAGTGCCATCGAGAGCAAGCCGACACAACTAAACATGGTTATCAAAAAAGTGGTGGCCCCGTACCGTTTGCCAGCCATCTGTACGCCGACGTCGAAGACTGAAAGCAAACTGGCAGCCAACAGCGCAAAGCCGATGGCCAGCGCCGCGCGGCGGGCTGTAAGCTTGGGCGCTGTCGCATTTCCACCGCCGCCCAGTTGCATGACGACCACACCAACCGTCGCCAAAGCCGCAGCGATCCAGGTGCGCAGCTCGATACCCGATTGGTGAACCAGCGAGCTGATAAAGGCCACGATGATGATTTTCACACCGAATACAGGCGTGGCCAGTGAGACATCGCCCAATCGAAATGCGAGATAGGTCGAAAGCTGTCCGCCGACAAATGCAATGGCAATCCAAACTGCATTCCACCAACCAACCATCGGCAGCCACTGACCACGCACACAACCCAGTGCGAACCAACAAAGCGCGAGCAAGAAATTGGCAAGCGCCGTGGCTGTATAGGGACTCACGCCCAATAGCGTCGCCCTCTTGGCAAATGTCGCGGCAATAACGAAGAGGATGCTCGACAGCAGCGGAAAGAGTAAATGCACCGAATCAAGCATCTAAAATTTTTTCGTCAGTCATTTGTCAGCGTTGACCTGAGTTGGCCTGAGTTGGCCTGACGCGAGATTATACGGCCGAAAGCCCTAACGTGCGATCGACTTGACTGCTTGTTCGAGTACCTCTTTCAATTGATCAACTTCCCACAACGGCTTGATGGCAGGATCATCCTTGATTTTATCGGCATCCGCAAAGCCGGCCGACAGGGCAGCGGCAAGCGAACCGCGAAACTCGTCGTAACGTTTTGAACGAGCGTGACTGCACGCTTCATCGAAAAGTACCGCGGCGAACAATCGCTTTTCGTCGGGCGTCAGATCGGGAGATAGCTCTTGCAAGGTACGCAGGTAACCGCCGGCCTGCACGATCAATCGATACGACTTCCAAGCATCTTCCGTAAGCAATTCAGTCGAACGCTTCTGCGACGCTTGCACTAATGACATCAGCACTTCGCGATTCTTGGGATCAAATCCCACTGCTTCCTCTAAGAGAGCGATGGCATCGTCAAGCTTGCCTTGAGCGATATTCTGTTTGGCTAGCGTCAGGTTTGATTCCAGTTTGGCCTTTTTCTCAGCTAACGACTCAGGGGTATCCGGCGGGCGGGCCGTCACGATCCCTTTCAACATGTCTTGTGATTGGGATGTAGGCGCGGGCGTCGACGAGCCGCAACCTGCACATCCAATGAGCCAGACGATCACCAGGCAATGCTTACGGAAAATCCATAGTGAGTTCATAGATTTAGTTCCTCGCTATCATCTGAAAAACATTCCATGGCCGTGTTGAATTCTTTTTTCGCTTGTTATGGGCATTTAGTATCTCTATAATCGCGCCACGATGTCAATTATATAACATGACTCGTCGTGTCCTTTCTTTGATGTGTTTGGAATTATTCGTGTGTAGTCGGAGGTTCCATTATGCGACGAATGAGATTGGGTTTTACGCTGGTTGAGCTTTTAGTTGTAATTGCGATCATCGGCGTTTTGGTAGGACTGCTGCTGCCTGCAGTACAATCAGCCCGTGAAGCTGCGCGGCGAATGCAGTGCACAAACAATCTAAAACAGTTAGGGCTCGGCATTCACAACTATCACAGTACTTTCAACAAGTTTCCTCCGGGACGTCTGACTCCTTACTTCGGAAACTTTGCGGGCAGTACAACCAGCGAATGCTGGACAGGCGCGATCTCGATACATACGCACATCATGCCGTATCTGGAGTTGAGCACGGCGTACAACCAGTTCGACTTTGGACAATCGCGTGTGCGTGTGCCGCCCTCTGGCCCACCCAACTGCCCAAAGAATTTGCCCGTGGTCACGTTGCGTATTCCGCTATTCATCTGTCCTTCGGAAGGCCGTGATCCTGGTACGGTGCCGGTGAACAACTATCGATACAACTATGGAGTGACGATGTGTACTTCGCCTGCATGGTTCGACAACAACGCCACGCAAGCTCCGTGGACGGCCAACTGCACCAGCGAACTGAGCCGCGTAGGTGGCATGTTCGGTGAAGGGGCTTATAACGCTTCGGCAATGACCGATGGTTTATCCAACACTGCAGCATTCAGTGAACGCATCTTCGGCGACCTCGATTCTACCCGGATCACAGCGGGAGACATTCGACGCACCATACCTCAAGCGCCTACCGAAACCACTGCAACGCTCTTGGCATCTTGTTCCGGCGCTCCAACCACTGGCAGTCATAATAGCGACCATGGCATGGGCAATGGCTCTTGGACTTATGGCCATACTCATCATTCCATCTACAACCACATCTTTACGCCGAACTCGAGCACCTTTGATTGCGGAACCAGCGTATCGGTCGTGGACGGAAACAATGAAGGCGCGATCGTAACCGCTCGCAGTTATCACACAGGCATTGTGAATGTGTTGGCTGCTGACGGCAGTGTGCGAACAGCCGGCAATAGCATCGACCTGACCGTCTGGCGAGCCTACGGCACCCGCAGCGGTGGCGAAGTCCTGCCGGACTTTTGAGTTGATCTGTTCTTTGTGCTTTAGTTTGGTGGAGAAAAGCTCACCGTCGGCCCTGTGCCGAATGTCGCAAGGCTAAGCTAATCACCTCCACCAGCGACAGCTGGGGCAGGTCGCAGGTTTTGATGTTGCGCGTTTTGGATGGATTTCGTACTCGTACTCAATGAAATGGTACTCGTACTCGTACTCGATGCGTGGCTTTCGAGTACGAGTACCGCCTGCGGCTGAGTACGAGTACGGATACTCAGGAAATACGAAAACCCGGTTGTTGGGCTGTTAAAAACGCGCAACATCAAAAGTCGCAGGCGAGGCGTTTAGCCAACACTGCGGGAGGGCTCGTTATCGAAGCGCACGAGTCCCCAACGCGAAATGCCCCCTCCCGAATCTCGCCTTAACGGCTCGATTCGACCTCCCCCAAGCAAAGCTTGGGGGAGGTGACCTAATGAACCTATTTAATCAGGACCTGTGATCATGCGTCTCGGAAAGTTCGCGCGTTGGATGTTTGTGCTGGTTCTGTGTTTGTCAGGTTGTAATGGTGCACCTGACCCGGGCTCCAACAACATACTCTTCCAGCAGATTGAAGGGGCGGTCGAGGACATCAAGACGAATGTCTCCAGCAAATACTATTCGGGCGATCTGGGCGATGACCGTCTGGGAATGGCGCTGGCTGCTTTCGAAAAATCTGTAGCCGGATCAAGCCTCGAAGCCGACGTCAAGAAACTGTCGAGCAAAGTCACCGAGGTCAGTACGTTGGCATCTAAACGCCCCAAGATCGACAAGCTTCGCTCAGCCGTACAGGAGCTTTCCGACATGGTAGCCGAAGTCAAAGGTAAGCTTGGCAAGTGATGACTGGCTGCTTATCACGAATGTCGCAAGGTTAAGCAGGTCACCTCCACCAGCGACAGCTGGGGGAGGTCGCTGGCGAGGCGTTTAGCCGAGACTGCGGGAGGGGGCTCGTTATCGAAGCGCACGAGTCCCCAACACGAAATGCCCCCTCCCGAATCTCGCCTTAACGGCTCGATTCGACCTCCCCCAAGCAAAGCTTGGGGGAGGTCACATTCCGCTTAACCTTGTGCCATCGCTGCCACCAATCGTTCAGCGACTGGCTTTCGTAGACCAACTCAGGGACAGCTTACCTTGGTGCTGGCGATGTGGAAACATCTTGCCTTGCAGATGTTGTTTCTGCGGATCGAAGTCGAAAGCCTGCAGTTCCTTCGATCTTACCGTTAGATGACCTTCGTTTTCTGATGCATCTTCGACGAAGATCGGATAGGACCAACCGTCCTCTGTTTGCAGGATGGCCGTGCCTTGGGGAAGTGCTCGACCGGAACGTTCCACTTGAAGAACACCTTTGGCGAGAGAAACAACACGACTCTGCTCTTCAATGCTGCTGATGACTTCCTGGTCGTCGGCTTTCCATTCAGACCGGCCCCCGCATGATATTCGCTCGACACGGTCTCCACTTCGGGACAGAAAGCCAAGCCGCCCTTGGAAGCTGTATTTACGTTTTCCGACGGCAACATCGAATGGCTCGCGAACGTTGAGCATGATCCAATGCTCAATCGACTGTACTGTTTGCGAGCCGGGCTTTAACAGAACCTTCAGCACCACGCCTCGATCGCTTGAAAGATTCTCGACGGATTGAATGCTTGATCGATCGGCGAACTCTTCCATCAATGTTAAAAAGCGACTGGTACCTTCGCTGTTGTGTCGCAGCATCAAGAAGGGTCTTTGATAGGCATCCAGCCTGGCATCATTCTCACCAGCTTGCCGAATCGAAGGATTCTCGCCTACGACCAATTCACTGTTCGGCTCGGGGAACAATCTTACTAGCAATGTCGATGGCCCGAGAGTGGCCTGTGCTTGGCAGCGAAAGTCGGCCCGGATCGACTGCGTATTGGTGATGCTCGCTGATTGCAACTGGTTCAAGAAACCATAGGCATAATGTGGCTGGGCGACCAGGCCCGACTGTCCTTCGTTCTTAGGTGGCTGCCACGACTGACCGTCCGGCAGCAAACTCTTCCGTGCTTGCAGGTCCATTGACGTCGTCAATTGCGATGAACCGTCTGCCCAGCCATGCAAGAAATAATCATGCGTGCGGCCGCCTTCGACCTCGAACAGGTCCACCACATACGGTTCCGTTGAAGGCGAGGTAACCATGATCACCGATCGTTCATATCGCTTCACGCGACCAGCGTAGCCGCGCGAACCATCGGCGATTACTGCGTTGAACTGCTCATCATCCAGCTGACTATAGATCAGTCGCCCATCGGTAGGTTGGTGGATGTTGCCGAGCGATTGATTCAGCCCATCGACGACTACTGTGTTGTGCGACGCAGTAGCCAAAGTCCAACCACGGTAGGCTGTATGCGTGTAACCCAAGTCCGACAGAACCTCGCGGCCGCGGCTGTACAGCAACAAGCTCAGGTTGTCTCCGTGACTGTGGCCGTAACCACCGGACCAAGTCAAATGAACCTGCATGTCTTTCGCGCCGGCAATGCCGGCAGTCGATGGCGATTGGCTGGCGCTGATGCGCGCATGCCCAAGTCCAGGCCAAAGCCGACTTTCGTTGGATTTCGGCGGCGCATGTTTCGAGTCAGACCACGTATCGTGGATCGGCAGCGATCTGCCATCGGGCAAAAGCATTCGTGGCGTATTGAGTGCCAGGTTCAAGGCTTGGGCTGTGTCTTGAAGCGCATCTTCAGCACCAGCACCAGCGTCTGCACCAGCACCAGCGCGTGGTGCAAACGATATCTTGTCGTAGTGTTTTCCATCGACTGGATCGCGATACCCTGGTGGATCTTGATGGCCATTGACTGCTTCCATGACCTTTTGCAATCCGCCCACTGTTTGACTCTCATAATCCGGTGAGCCTTCGCACCACTTGCCGTCGTAGAAGAAGTTTCTTCTGACCATCTCATCCATGCAACGCATCACGTGATGGACATACTCGGGCTTATGAGTAATGCGTCCAGCCATCGCTAGACCTTGCCAGGCCCGCGGGCTCATATTGCTATAGGTTTCAGGATTGTCGAGAACTTGCTGGCAAGCCGGTAACAACAAGTCTTGCTGGATATGTGCAGCGACGTCGGTGCCCGTTTGCTTGTCTAGTTCGACCATAGCTTGGCTGCCCACTATCCAATCGTAGGCTTTCAGCAGGTCCATGGGGATATCGCTATAAGCCCACCATGTCCAGCGAGCCGTGCGGAAGCCTGGACGATATTGGCTTGGCGAGATAGGACCATCCACGATCTCTTTTTGCTTGAATGGGTAATCGTAGTGAAAACACCAATGGGGAAAGACATCGGCAAATCGTTTGAGTATCAAACAAGCTCGACGCGCGTAAACTTCGTCGCCTGTGCGCTGATAGAGAAGAGCGAGAGCATAGGCTTGTTCAGCCATAAACTTTCGCTGTAGATCATCGCGTTTGGCTTCGAAGAAGTAACGATAGCCTGTAGCATCTTCCCAATAGGGATACTCGGCTGAGCCACGCGCGGGCGTTTGTACTTTGACCGACTTGGTCATCGGAAACTTGTCGCTGGGATATTCGTGGCGACAGAATTTACAAATGACTTTAGCTGGACGATCGACCGACCATGTCAATTGATTTTCTTGGCGACCGCTCTCACAGTTGGGACAGTCAACGTAGTTCAGTCCTGACTGTGTGGGCACCAGCGCCAACAACTGTTCCTCAGTCATCGCACGTAACTGAGCTGTTTCCTCCAGCAGCTTGCTAACAGGTACAGAAGGTGGCTCGTAGATCGGCCGTTGTGCTAATGCTGTCGCGGACCAGTAGAAGAGCAAGCCGATGACCAAGCCCACCGACGGAACGGACAGCACACAGCGCATGTTGTTGGCACCCAAAAACATTGTCCTTCAATCTTTTGTCAGGACTGACTCAAAATTGAAGGACAGTAGAAGGTTTGAGACAGCGCTATAGCTTACTGCAAATCAAACGTAAAGTTGTTCTTGGACTTGTCGGTGGTGACTTTGGCAGTGTGACCTGACTTGGCTGGATCGCCGTACTTTTCTGGAATCGGGGAGACAACTTTCTTGGCGCCAGCGAAACCGGGCATGGCCGGTACCTCGTCAGGCACGAACTTGAACGCCACGCCGTAGTCTCCAACAATGGCACCGTCACCGGGCTCTTTGGTTTGTAGCGTGAACTTGCCAGTATCATCGGTCGTGCCTTCAGCCATCATGCCTTTGCTGCCTGCAGGGGGCATAAACAGCACGTTGATCTTGCCGATTGGCTTCCCTTTGTAATTGACAACGCCACTAACCGGCACTAGCTGAGGCCCATCGCCCGGTCCACATCCCGCGAACAATCCGCAAGCAAACAACAACAGGCACAAGTGACTCAGTTTTTGATATCGCAAGACTTTACCTCCACAAAATTAAACGGTTGGCAATCGCATAAACAACATAAGATGCCTGGAGGCGATTGGCTTCCAGGCATCTTACGAGATAGTTGGATAGACCTGCGAGACCGCAGGAAACTTACAGCAAGAATTACTCTTGGTTCGTGACGACTTCGCCTGAGCTGATAGTCGCAAACGCGCGGTAAGTGAAAGTATCGATGTTCTCACTTACGAAACGCACGCTGCCGTCGGCCAAGCCGAACTGACCACCACCGGTATGACGGCTGGCAAAACCGTAGTTGTTTGGCCAGTCACCGATGTTCCTCGCGACCTTGGTAACGCGATTCAGTGGAATAGCTGTCGTCGCAGTACAAGCGTTTGGATTGTACCACCAGTTCCACTGGCTCCAACCTGGCAGGGCTTCACCAACGATGTAGGTGTTGGACGTACCGTCAGTGATATCGCGCATACGAGTAGGCGAGTTGGAATTGTTCTGGTTCGAAGCAATAACGCCGTTACCCAGATTCAAACCGTCGCTTTGGCCAGCGTTCTTACCGCCTACGCCAGTTGCACCAGAGTTGGTCCAAGCGAACACGCCCCATGCCCAGTTGCTACCTGCACAAGCCTTGTAACCTGTAACGGCCCAACGGTCAGCTGGTGCACTGGTCTCATTCAAGTCGGAACGGCTGAGCAGAGTACCGCCTTCATTGCCGTCATCTGATGGACAGAGGTAAGTCGGAATGACGGTTGCTGCCACAATTCTGTTTCTACCAACAGGAGTCGTAGCCGCGCTGGACTTGGGTTGCAGACCAACGGTGAAGGTGATGTTGTTGAACAAGTTGGTTTGTTCAATCTGCGGCAGAATCATCTGCATCCAACTTCTACCTGAGTTAGCGATGCCCGGGCCGTCGTTTGTGAAGCCGGCGAGGCCACGCATCGCAAAGTTGATCGGGAAGGTCTTTAGCGTGTCATGGTAGTTGTGAAACGCGAGACCAAGTTGCTTGACGTTGTTCGAACACTGCATACGTCGCGCTGCTTCACGCGCCGCTTGCACGGCAGGCAAAAGCAACCCAACCAGAATGCCGATGATCGCAATCACCACTAACAATTCGACCAGCGTAAACGCTGATCTCTGACGGAGGGTAGAACGCATGGAAAGCTCCTAGAATGATAAGAACAGATACAATTGGCCTAAGAACCAGTATTAGGGTGCTAATCGCTGCATTGTAAGGCTCACGCAATCGCGAAGCAAGCTTTTTAATTGGCCGCTCCCTTTTTTGGCTGCTTCTCGCCGGTGCCCAGCGCTATGCACACGGCGATCGCCAACGTAAACAACGCCAGCCAAACAGCCTGGGTTCCGAAGCCGTAGGGCAACAGCCGATTCATCAGTGTGCCGACCGAAATCTGCGCGGTCAGAATGACAAACATCATCCCGCCGACTATCCCACCAGCCAGCCCTGAAATCCCAGCGATGACCGACTTGCTCAGGCTCCGCGCGATCCCAATTCCCAGGCCGACCCCTAAACCCACAAGGCCCCAAAGCAGCGCATAGCCGACGATAGACTGCTTCATACTGTCGAGTGTGACGCCCATAATCACCAGGTCTTTGCCACTGGTGAGCACCATATTGTTGAACATCAGATTGCTCACATACGCGCCCAACACGCCCAATCCGCCGGCGGCGACCAAGCCAACAACGATCGCTTTGATGGCCTTGGGCCCAAAAGCAAACGCGACACTTAACGCGCCGAACAGGGCACCGGTAACGCCGAAAACCAGCATGAAGTTCTTGCCATCCACCTCCGACTTGGTCTTGTCCAGTCGCTCATACATCCATCGAGGTGATTGCTCTGGAAAATTTATGATTTCTTCGGGCACAGTAAAAATCGGATACATGACCTTCAAGACCACCAGGCCCAGACCGGTCGTGACCAACGCGGCCAACAAGAGACGCACAATGCTCGGCGGCCACTTACCATTCAAGTTCGACTGGGCCGTACCGTTGGAATCACTTGTGCCCGGTTCATTCGTTTGCATGTTCGCCTCGGAGGAATTTATGGTGGGATCTATATGATTATAATTGCTCCACCGAGCTTGCTCGGTGGATTCACGATTGGATCTTAGCCTGTCCGTCATGAACCCATTGACCAAGGTCAGTGGTCAGTCTCCGACTGTTACGCCAGTGCTGCTCGGCAATACTCAACGCATTTGCCGACCTCTTTGACCGCGTCGGATCCTTCAGGAACTTTGTACTCCAGTTCGATATCGGCGTAGATCGGCCACTGGGTCTTCTTGAGCAACTGCAGGACTTCTTTAATCGGTGTCTGGCCTTGTCCCCAAGGCAGATTACCGCCGTCGGCCGTACGATCTTTCAGATGCAAGCTGATGATCTTCTCGTGATACTTTTCCATGACCGGAATCGGTGATTGCCCTTTGGTACCAGCCACGTAGTGACCGATGTCCAAATTGAAGCCGATGTAATCGCCGACCTGCATCAGCGGATCGAGGTTATCGATGGTAGGAATGTTGTTGGTGTGATTATGGAAGGCAACCCACACTTTGTACTTGTCGGCTATCGGCGCCAACCGCTTTGCTAATTCATCGTTGCGCTCAGTTGTAATGGCTTTGCAGCCGAGAGCTTTGGCGATCTGAAAGTTGAACTCAATTTCCTCATCGGTCTGTCCAAAGGGACATTTGTGAATGTGGATGTTGACCCCAGCCGCGTTGTACATCTTGCGCAACTCTTCGCACTTGGCCAATTGGGCTTCGCGCACCTTCGGACGCGCGGCATCCAGCGGTGGCGTCTGTCCTTCACCGCCTCGGACACTGCGGCCTTTGCGAAACACGATGCCCGTGTAAGCCGCAATCGGACCATCCATCAGCTCCGTTTCGCTCAATCCGTCTTTCAGCAAACTGGCCAGCGTCTCTTCCGCAGTGTTCGCTGCACCGCGATAGCTGTAAGTGATACAACCGACACGCACTCCGCTCATGACCGAATTCGGCTTGGCGTCCTGTACAGCCTGCGCACTGCGCGGCAAAAGAGTATGCGCAGAGAGCGCGGCTGCTCCGCCCAGAATCGTTCGTCGCGATACTCGTTGGTTAAGCAAGTTCATAGGAGTTTCCTCGATCGATGAAGGGGTTGGGTTCTGCGAAACAGTGTAACCGAAGAGGGAACTGACCAAAAATTAGGTGACAGAATATTTGAGACTTTTACCCTTCGAAAACCGGGGCTAGCGTCCTGCGGCTTAGGTGCCGAACATGAAAATCACGAGGCTGACGACATATGCTATTTGAATGATCAGCAAGCACAGCATGCAAACCGTGTGAATCCAGTCGCGTGGCTTGCCGCGGGCGGCTTCAATCGCTGCGGTGATCAACATGGCAATGGAGAGTAACTCCCTCCCCAACGACGTCAACCACGAAATCATGAAAACGTAGTTGGACACCCACATCCCCAACACATTGGTCAAAAAGGAAATGGCGTCGACAAAAGCCATCCACAGCAACAAAACTCGCCAAACGCGATCTGCGACCAGTCTCGCTCCCAGTCCGTACAAAGCCGCCTGCAACAGATAAACAAACGAGTAGCAGGTCATCAGTTGGTTGTACCTGTTCATGCTCATAACCGACGCCGTGACCAACAACAAGAAGGTACCGAGTGATAAGAATCCGATCGATTGGGCCAGCGCGACCCAGTGCCCAGGCTCCTGGATGACCACGCGCTGATTACGAACGCAAGCTATGCCCAGTACGATAGCTCCAGTCAAAATGCCACCAGCCGCAATGGTGGTCAGCGTAAAGATCGCCTTCATCGCATCAGACCTATCAATCAAATAGATCGCCCCCTCCACCGTCGGGTCTTTGAATAGATAGTTCGCAACCGCCATCGCTACGCCGCTGATGAGCATCCAAAGCATCAGGTGCCGCAGCCCCATGCGCGGAATCAGTACCCGGTCTTCAGGCTTAACCAGGCTAATGGGCGATTCTGTTTCCATAAGTGTTACTTTGGTGGTACGAGCAGGTCTAAGCGATTAACACTAAAGCGGCTACAGCTCACTTCGAAAGCAAGGCCTAAGCGATCATTCTAAACTTGCAGGCGGATGATGCCTGCGAATGTGGATTACAATAGCCGATTCTCCATAAGCTATGGTAAAATTGTTCGCGGAGGATAACTGCGATGATCCAAATAAAGTTCACCGGCGAGGCGTTGTGGGAAAGGATTGAACAAGCCGTGGAGAAAGTAAAGGATCGCTTAGTTCGCGTGACTTCGGCATTGAACAGTGCGCAGATTCCCTACGCCGTGATTGGTGGTACCGCCGTGCAGCACTGGGTGTCTCAGGTCGATGAATCTGTCGTGCGTAACACGCGCGATGTCGATATCATTCTCAACGAACCCGATCTGCCAAGAGCCAAGGAGGTCCTCTCTGCCCATGGCTTTATTTACAAACAGTCGGCTGGCGTCACGATGTTCCTCGATGGACCAGATGCTAAAGCTCGCGACGCCGTGCATGTAGTCTTCGCGGGTAAAAAGGTTCGAGACGACTATCCCGAACCAGTTCCAGAGATCAACCAGTATGAATTGATCGACAACATTCGTACGCTTCCATTCGATCGGTTGGTTGCGATGAAGTTAACGTCCTTTCGCGATAAAGATCGAGTGCATTTGCGAGATATGATCTCCATCGGTATCGTTGACCAGAGTTGGCTTGATCGGCTCAGCGAAGTTCTGAGATCACGCTTAGAGCAACTGCTCAATGACCCGAACGGATAATCATCTTTTTGTCCTATCATTTTTTGTCAGTGAAGATCTGACAAAAATTTATGGACGAGAAAACAAGCCAGTGGAAAGAGTTTCGGGCCACGGGCCGCTGATGACCACGTTGCGAACGCGGACTTGCGTTTGGCCTTTAACATGGAACAGGCCAAACGTGTTATGACTGACATCGTATCTCCAGGGTAACTCGGCAGCCACCTGACCATTGATGGAAATGATCAGGCGATCGCTGCCAGCTTCCAACCTGGCAGTGTTCCACTGACCTGATAACAGCTTCAAAGGGCCAGCCCCGTCGACTGCGAAATGATTGTCGGCGGGAGTCTTCCAGGAAGTGTGTGGCTCGGTCAACCAATGTCGCTCAAGCCCCGCTGGTCGTATGAGGAAAGCGGTTCGACCCAAACTCGGATGTACTTCGAACTTGCCAGGCTGGTAATAAAATTCATAGTCAATCGTTTCGCCTGGCAGCAAAGGACGCAAGTACTGGATCAGACTTTGATTACCTGGCCCGCCAGTGTAACCGACGCCGCTTTGCAGTTCGCCGTTATCCACCGTCCAGCCTAAGTTGGTTTTATCGCTTGGACTATAACCATTTCGCAGCGATTGGCTGCGATCATCAGTCACTGCTGGTAATTCGAGTTTGCTCGTGGGCAACGCCTGGTCGTAATAAGCGCCACTCCAGCCTCGCAAATGATCCACCGGTAGCGCCGCAACGGAGCGAGCAACTCGCGGCTGACCACTCAGCTTGATATTGCGACTAACGGTCTGGTTCGCACCTGCGGATCGTAGCGCTAACCAGACTGGCCCAGGCAGGCGCGGCTCGGCATAAATTACCTTACCATTCACCGCGTACTTGAGTGCCTGGTCATCCAGGATCAAAGTGTGCTTGTTCCACTCATCTTTTTTGGCAACGGTAGAACTGACTCTGATCCAGTCTCGCTCTTGTTCACTGGCCACATAAACGTAACTGCTGGCCGCGGTGAAGTGTAAACCGCTGGCATAGAAGTCCATGCGACGACCGCTACCTTCTTGCGTTTCAAATTCGAACTCAAAGTTTCCTTCCAGCGGATAACGTAACCAAAACATGTCGGTTCCAAAGCCGCACAAGTGAGCCACTTGCGATTGCTCATCGGTTAACCACAGGGGCGCAGTCTTGCCTTCATAAAACTCCTTGGCACCAGCGATAGTGTTGCGTGTCCAATGCGTCAGAGCATCCGCAGGTTGCCAATCTTTGGTGTCCGACCAGCCTTGCTGATAACGGTAGCGTGCCAACCAAGGAGACAGAAACTCGCGTTGGATGGCTGCGCCATGACGCTCGACTTCTGCTACTGTCACGCGCACCCAATCGGGATGTTGACCATTGATGTTTTCGATCAGTGCCAGATGCAATTCGGCCAGAGGCGCAGACGTACGTGGCAAACTAACTTTGCCCTCGGGTCGGATACTCTCCAGTCGCGCACTCAGCTCGGCGAGCAACTCATCCGGAACTGGCCGCTTGAGCGCCGCCAATGTTATTGCCAAACCAACAGTAGCCCCCGGCCGTTTCTTGTCACGAGCAGCCTCGTAGCGCGCAATCAGTTGATCGCTTTGCTTGATCTCATCGGACAACAAAGCCAGCGTATAAAAGCTAGAAACCAGGGGTACATGCTGGTCGACGATGGGGGCCAAGTCGGGATAGTTACCGCCCACGCTGGCCGGTATCCAAGTGGGCAGCGGCGCACGTCGCGCGAATACCGCGATACTATTTAGACCTGGTTCACCTTGGAACGTCCAGTCAGCCAACAATTTATAAGCTTCGATACGGTTACTTTTCGTGCTTATATTGGCCAGCAACCAATTGCCTAGCCAATCCTCGCGGATGTCGCCACCCTGGTTATAGGCCGATTGTCGCTGACTGAAGATCTCCAAAGCCTCGACGTTGTTGCCTTGTGTCAGATACAGGTGGGCAATCTCTTCTAGTTGAGAGATGTTCCGCGTAAAACGAGAAGTGCCTTGGAACCGCTCGTTTTCATGCCCACACAGCTCGAGATAAAGTGCGACGGCGGACGAACGCAACTCTTTAGGCAGGTTGCTCGAAATTGCTTTGCGAACGATAGCCAACATCAGCTTGTCAAACGGGGCTGCGGTGGCGTACCTTTGAGTCGGTTTGTTCATCGCAGCCCATGCTATTCCCAGCTCCACTGCGGTGCGACGGCATGCCGTATCGTCGAGCGCTGCCAACAAAGTTTGCAGCATGAGAGTGCGATGCACGAAATTCAATTGAGCTTTATCGACGGCCTTGAGATAGTCCACGGCCTTATCACCGCGATCATCGCGCAGCCAGGCCAGCGCGATCAACATGGCTCGCTCAATATCACTGGCCGCTAACCTCGCAGAAGTACCATTAGCGTCACTGCCGACCAGCCTGCTTACCAACTCTCCGGTCTGACCACTCGCATGCGCACGTCGAGCCAATCGATCAAAGACGCTTTCCAGCTTCCAGTCCTGACTGCTTGCGTTGTTCTTTGAATCATCAAACTTCGTGGGCCAAGGCCGCAATCGATCGCGATCGGCCACGACGAGGTCCATTAGCCGCGGAACTACTAATGCTGGGTCAACATTCTGGCTCGACCATACATCGTCCAGTTGAATCAAGCGATTTGCCATAGGCAACTGTGTGTCATCGTCCATGTAAGTCGCGCTGCGAACGACATTGCCTTGACCGATTGAGTTAAGCAGTTGGCCAAGTGAGCTGGTCGACTTCGATGAAGTTTTCAACTGCGACGCTTCGAATGCGCTCGCGAACGCTGTGGTGCTCTGCAGGGATAGCGCCGTCAGATTTTCTTGAGCTGCTGCCAGGGCCAGGTCGATGAGCATCTCATGAGTAACGCCTGGCCATGTCAGGCACATCCTCCAAATCTGTTCCGCGCGTTCCGGCTCTGGCTGGATCAAGTATTGCTTGCCAAGCTCCGCCAACAGAGTAACGGTTCGTTCGACAGGCCAGTCCTGGGCGTGTTCCATTAACCAATTTTCGATAGCCGACTTATCCAAGGCGCTCTTGCGGGCTTGCTCCAGTTGGCTCCATCGCAGATAAGCAAGCATCAACCATTGAGACTTGAGATCATTATCAGCATCAGCCACCTCAGCTGCTGCATTAGCTGTTTTGTCATCTGCTTTGTTCTTACCAGCCGCAATGCCATCCGCCAATCCTGTGCTTACGATGTCATCCAAGAGCTCACGCGAACCGAGATAACTGTTGACCAATGCCAAGCCCAGTCGCACGCTGGGGTCCTCTGGTCGCGAGCCACGTAACGCTTTAAGTCGGTCAGCCAGTTTAATGAGCGCATCTTGCGACTGCGGTGCGGCAGCGATTTCGGCCAGCATATCCAGCCACAACGACTTTAGACCGTCGCCGGTAAAGGGATGGTCATCCATCACGATACCAAAATCGACTGCGTTGGCCGATTTAGTCTCCGGCACGATCGTCGATTCCAATATCGCCAGGCCGCCTCGCTGACGCAACTCTGTCTCGATTTGCTTGACCTGGGCATCGAACCTGGCTTCCGCGCCGTCCCTGCCCAAGTACTCTGCACCTTTGACAAAGTCGTGGCGATCCAGTTTCCTGGCCAGCTTTAATGCTTCTACTGGAGCATCTACCTTGGCGAGAATCGTCATCAGCGATGTGGTCTGCGTAACCCGTTCGTACGCCTCGTGCGATGGATCGTTGTACATTGGTGTCTGTCGCGCCGTGCCGAATGGCTCTATCTCTGCCAGCACAATTTCTTTCGCACGCTGCCGCTTACCAATATCGAGCATGAATTGACTGACGCGGGCTGGCAATGTGAACCGAAAATCGTGGCGTCGATTGGGATTCCGATTCGTATAATCTTTGAGCGCGTCCTCATACAGCGGCTCGGTGATTGCATCCAGCTCGCGATGCGAATCCATCAAACTGCAGATAACCCACAACGAGTCTTGAGTATCATCAGGCCGTTCCTTCAGCAACGGTTCGAGCAGCGACTTGGCTTCGATAAACTTTTCAGTTGTTGCCTTGAGCAAACCCAACCACACGCGGCCTTCCAGCCATTTATCGTGTTGAACCAACGCATCGCGCAGTCGTTTCTCGAGTGCAGCTGCCATGGCTGGTTTATCTGCCACGAAACGAATGAGTGCCGTCAAGCCATTGCTTTTACGCCCATCGGAGCTGGTCGAGTGACCGCTAAAGGCATCGCTCCAGGTTGTCCCTTTCATTTCATAGACCGATACTTGAATGATCGTATCCACAACCTTGAGCAAGATATCTTCGCTAGGGATAAGATAACGATACTCGTTGGACAGATTATTCAGCGCCTGGCTGACATTGGTCGTGCCAATGGGCAGGCTCAACATGGCCACAAAGAGCTGCTGCGCCTTTTCATAATTTTGATCGCTATGATTCAGTCGTTCACAAACGTCGGTCACCCGATAGATTTCGAACTTCTCTATCCCAACTTCCATGATCACGTCGGCCAGCTCGGCTAACCGTTTGGCCTGCATGAACGCGCGTTCGAGATCGTAAAATTTTTGCCGTATCGATTGAGGACTGCGGCGAATGAGTTTGAGATAAACATCGCAAGCCTCTGTCCACTTCCCCGCGCCGGCGAGTTGCCCAGCGCTGGCATCTAAGCTGGCGATGCTTTCGCCTTTTTGTTCAACTTTCTTGCCGAGCAATTGATCCAGTTCGCTGACCTGGCCTGTGAAGCGATAGAGATCGGCCAGTTCAGCGCGAATGCGTTCGCTGCCAGGCGCGCGCTCAAGGCGTTTTTTCGTGCTTTCAAAGTACGATGCCAGGCGACCACATCTGGCTAGTGCTTGCAAGGCCTGGTCGCGTTGCATCTGCTCCGTTGTCAACCTGGTACTGGATGGTTTCGTCGACGGGGCAGTGCGTTGCAACAAGTCCATCGCGACTTCCGCCGCCGCCTCTTTATCGTCTTGGCTCGTAAAATAGTTCAGCAGCGCTTGCAACTGAGCCGTCGAACTACCGGCCCGTCCGCGCATGCGCCGCACCATATCCGCTGCCAGCGCGTTCATGTTCAAACTCCTGAGCAGCCTGGCCAGCTCGATCTGTGAATCTGTATCCAGGCGCACGCTCATCAATCTTCGCGCAGCCTGTTCGGCTCGGGCCTTGTCGCCTAAGACGCTGGCCAGCCGCGCAGCCGCGAACTCGCGCACGGCCATCGAGCTCTGGTCATAGACCGATAACTGATCGATCATCGCCAAGGCTTCCTGCTTGAGCGATTGGCGCAGCAAGAGATCAGCCAACAACAAGCGTATCGTTGCCTCTTGAGCTGGCACATGCGCAGCTGCCACCTTCAGCGATTGCTCGAGCAACTCTTTGGCCTGGTTGGGCTTGTCGCTCCAAAACAACAAATAGGCGGCGCTATTCAAACGCTCGACCCGCACGCGGTGATCCATCTGCTCTTCGGACTGAGTCAGCCGATCTACCCAAACAGCGACATGATTCTTTAATTGCTCACGACATGACCAGAGCACTTGAACATGATGGTTGTCGGGACCTATTCCGCTGGGCGGAAACCCAATTTGCACTAGCGTATATGCATTGTCGACCATTTGATAAGTTTGCCGGGCAATGCCAACATTGGTTAGACGCATGGCGTTGGCTTTCGTTGGTTGCAGCGCTTGCTCGGCAATCAACCAGTCCAGTAATTGCATAACGCGTGCGCGGTAGACTGGGTCTTCGGGGCCGCGCGAAAGTTTCTTCTTCACTCGCTCAAGATCGACAAAGAAACCAACATGGTTGATGAGCATGCCCGGGACTTGCGACACCCTGGCGCTTCCCGCACTGGCGCTCCCCGTACTGGCGCCCCCATTGGTGTAGGCCTGTTCGATCGCCTGCCAAAGTTCGTCGTCGCTCGACTGCCTGGAGAGGATCCGCAATACCTCGCTAGTTGCGATTCCCGAAGTGCCCGGTCTATTCTGAATGTCCTTAATAGCTTCAGCCGCATCCTGCTGCTTGCCTGCGATGATAAGTTCGACGGCGTAGGTTATCTGCCAATCAATGGATGGCTGTAAGTTAGACTTCGGGTCGCTTTTCGATTTACGCGATTGCTCTTGCAACCAAGCCAGGCGATCTTCAGCCAGGGGCTTCAGTTGCGCGCTTTCATCCAGCACGTACTGTCGCCTGGAGTCGAAGTTCATGCCTAAAATGAATAACGCAAGATTTGGGTCCAGTTCCAACAAACGCCACGGAGCAATCCATGCATCGGGATCGCGGAAGTGCCCAAACCTCGCTGGTCTCGTACCAACTGTGCAGTAGCCCAATGCATACCAATCCCACACATCGCGCGTAGTCCCTGTGGACGACAAGGCTTGGGTCTTTAGCTCGTCCATCAGCTTGTCGCCTTCGCCTTTACGGTCAGCGTCCATCAGCAGAATCAGTCGTGCAGTTAACCTGGCGGCACCGAAGTCATCAGGTGAGGGCAGGGTCCTGACTGGGGTATTGATTGACTCGATCAATCTAGAAACCTGGGTGCTGGTTTGCATTCGTCGCAATTGCGGCGGGTAGTTAGGTGACATAACTACCGACGTAGATTTACTCGATGGCTTGGGAAGCGACTTATTCAGCTTGCCCAACTTGGACTCTTCATCTTCTGTAACATTCATTGCCAAGATGACGTGCGCATCCTTGACTGCAATTTCGTTTTGCTCTGTCAACTTCGCGAACACCATGTGACGGAAAAGCGTCTCCCAATCGGATGGATGGATCTGCAATATCTTGTCACATAGCGTCAAGGCCGCATTGTATTCACCCCGAGTGAACAACTGATCGAGCGCTCGTTGCAATGGGATGGGGTCGGTGCGGTGGTCGACGGAGTTCAACCACAATGCCTGTGCTTCATCAAGCGCACCGTCGGTGATCAGCAAGCCTGCCAGACGCGACTCCGCTTGCTTGCTCGGTGCCAAACGAATCAGCTCGCGTTGTAGTTCAATAGCACGATCCATCTCACCAGCTTGCTGCGCCAGAACCACCATGCGTTCCATCAGCAGTGTGTCTCGACCGTTCTCATTGAGCAGGCTCTCGAGCGCATCGCGGGCTAGGCCAAAGTCACCGGCCTGTTGATACGCAGTGGCGATCAAGTCCATCGCCGTACGTCGATCGTTGGCTTCGCGACCGCGAAACTCCAAACGCTGAATCAGTTGATCCAGCCGATTGCTGCGGAGATAAAGATCCGTCAGCTTGATCACAGCCGCTCGTCGCCTTTCAATATCAGCCGACAGCTCAAGCAGTTTCCAAACCAGTTCAATAGCTTGATCGGTTTTGAAGTCGTCGGCTAATTGGTTGGCGAGTAGTTCTACTGCTTCGGTACTGCGTGGATTCAATCTCAAACAACGACGCAGCGTATCCAATCGCTCTTCGTTGCGTCCCAACTGTCCGCACAGGTTGGCATAAAAGCGAAATGCATCCATGGCTCCACCAGCCGAGGCCAGCAAGTCTTTGCCAGTTGCAATCGCCAAATCAATTTGCCCAGTCATGGCATACAAAGTCGCCAGGCGCTCGAGATGACCCGAACGAAAGCGGCGATCGAGTTCGACCAATCGTTTTCGCAAGTCGATGGCATCCGCCGTTTGGCCGCTGGCTGCGGACATGCGGGCTGCGGTAGCCAAGGTCTCTATAGAATTCGGCTCAAGCGATACGGCCTTTTGAATCGCCTTGAGCGACTCAACAGGATTCTCGCTGGCCTCATAGAGCAGGGCCAATCGTCGCCAGAGCTCGCCGCTTTTCGAATTGGCGTCGGCAGCAGCTTGGGCTTGCTCGATCCGTTCCACAAGCTTGCCGGCAGCTTGATATGTTTTCAGTGCTGCTGCAAAAATTCGTTCAACTTCTTCCTCGCTTTCCGCTTCGCTTTGAGCGAGCGTTAGCTGCTGATCGGCTTTATCAAACTCTTTGGCACGCGTTAACCAATCTGCGTAGCGCAGGCGATGGCTCACCTGTGGCTTCAATTCGCAAGCATCGGCCATAACCTTCAATGCTTCTGCAGGCTTGTCAAATTGATAAAGCACTTCAGCTAATCGGACCAGGTTTTCCAAGCTGCGAGAATCACCTTCGGCAATCGCTTGCCATACCGCTAAGGCTTCGTCCGTGCGTCCAAGCTGATGAAGATACTGGCCCAAGTATTCTTTATGCTGTGGTTCATCCGGTGCCAAGGCAATAGCGGTGCGATAGTGTTCAATGGCTTCGTCGGTCAACCTGGCACCGCGCAGCAGGTCAGCGACTTGCGATTGTACGGCGGCGTCTTTAGGGTTGGCTTCGCTCAAACGCTTCCAAACAACGGCAGCCGCTTGAGCGCGCGCGGCTTCTGGTTGTTTGGTATCGCTCATCAATACCTTGCCATAGCGCACCAGGTAATCAGGATTCTTTGGGTTAGCTTTGATTAGTTCCCCAAACAGCGCTGCGGCGTCGGCAAAACGATTCGCTGCGATATAAGCATCGATGCAAGCGAGTTTTGCATTTTCATCGTTGGGTGCGCGCTGGACGGCTTGTTCAAACTTCTCGATCGCTTCCAGGCTGCGGCCTTGCAGCGATAATGTGCGAGCCAGCCGCAGAATGACATTTAAATCGTCAGGATGACTTTCAACCCAGTTCTGATAGTACTCCGTGAGTCCTGCATAATCGCCACTGGATAGAAAGATACTCTCGACACGACGACGCGCTTCCTCATAGAGATAGCTACCCGGTCGCAGTTTGCTCAGCAACTCATCAAAGTCCTTTAGAGCTTGCTCCTTCTGCCCGACCTGGCTACGCAGTCGAGCCATATCGAGCGCAAACGCGATGCGATCGTTCTCAGACCTGGCCGTCTTGGCCAGTGCTTCGTATCGCAAGAGTGCGCCATTCAAGTCACCTTCTTCGACTAACGTGGTCGCGATGCGAGCTCGCACGCTATCATCACCTGGAAAAGCATTCTCCAAGTCACTCCAGATGCGCAGTGCGTCTTGGGTTCTGCCCAATCGTTGATACAGGCGACCTAATTCGCGAGCAATGGATAGATAATCGTTGCGGGACGGTTTGCGTTCAATGGCTGCCTCGAAAGCTCTGGCCGCACCATCGTTGTCTCCAACCAGCTGTAGTGCCTGACCGTGATGAAATGCAGCTGACGAGTTATTCTTGAGCAACGACTGCGATCTATCCAAAGCCTTTACAGCTTGGGCATCTTCGCCGCGTTGAAGTTGCAGCAAGCCGACGAGCAAGAGATAACGTCCGGCTTCCTCTTCATTCTGGGACTGCTGCGCTTTTTGAGTCAACGTTTCCACCAGGCCAGCAATCGTGCCTCGCTCCACGTGATAGCCAAAGACGCGATCCAATGCCGTACCGACGGCCGGTTTTTTGATGAGCAGTTCTAAAAACTTATCGGCGGCTTGCTTTTCTTTTTGCTCTTCAGCACTTAACGTGGTCGCAGGCGGTTGCGCAACCGCATGAGCAACGGCACCGGCCGTATAAATGGAAACGCCAAGCAGCACTAGTGCAAAGCGCGCGGAGATCAAGCGGAGCCATAACATAGAACTACTCCAGTGCGTACAAATTTCACCGGACATCATTTTACGTCAGTTTATCTTCTGCCAGAGGTAAACAGGGGTATGAACGTCCGTCGGAGTTTTGAAATGGGCACCTCCGGCTGCCTAGCCTTCGGCCACGGGCAAAACAAAACAGCCCTGCGTCAGTCAACCCGGCTGATCGTGGGCTTCGTCTGCATCGCTTTCGCTTCTGGGATTTTGGAGTCCGTTTAGAAGTGCCCGAAGTCGATCCAGAGTGGCATGCTCGGCGTTCTTCGTTAAAGTGTAAGCTTCATTGTCATCTAAAATTTTGGCTAGAGCACTGCCGTAGGTACGTCGCAACTCTGCGAGTCGAACCGGGTCAGTATATCGTTTGCGGAGCATCTCGGAGAATGAAGGTGACTTACCCTCGATTTCAGCGTCGAAACGCGGCGATGCCAAATAGTTGAAATCGAGGTAGAGCCGATTTATCAAATCGCATATTCGACGAATTGCATCATGATCGTCATGCGTGCATACGTTAGGCGAAGTATGTGGTTCTGGCCAACCAGATGCGCATCGTTGACCTCCACGAGGCCGACGATCATGCCACACAGTTTAGACTTGGTCAGCATTCAAGTTCGTCGATCCATTTGTTCCACTGCCACCAGGTAGCTCATCTATCGAGCTTGGTGAATACGGATAAGTTTTCACGTTTGTACTTCGACGCAGGTTGTCAGCACTAAAAACATGCGAAGCGTCGACGCCTTGCTATTTGCCATTCATGTTAGCACGGCCACTTTCGGTCAGCATCCATTTGTTCTCGTCGAACCGGAAGTGGTTTACGACGTCTACAATCGATGATTGATCGTATCGATCTCCGCTTCGTCACGTCTTTGTAACGAGCAGTGCAGCCTCGACCTCCTCGCGCTCGTCACCCTCCGCCAGCAATACATAGGGTACCCCTAGCGATTCAATGACTTGTCCAACAAACTCTGTTGTTTTCTTCAGTGGTTTACCACCTCTAAATCCGTTCTCCTGTATAACGAACATAAGCAGCAGTCCGATGGAACTGTCTTTGGGATAGTGCAGCTTTCCCTTGAGATCCTCGTTGCGATAGATCTCAAAATAGACTCCGCAGTCCTTATTCAGGCACCACACGTAATGTGGCAGAACGAACGGCTTGCGGGCTTCGAGCAAACCTTTTCCCGTAGCCTTGGATGTTGTGCGTTTGATCTTGCTGAGCGACGCGTTGATCGCAGCGACGACGACACGCTCGTCTTCTTTAGGGCACTTTAGTCCGTAAACCGTTGTCTCTCGCATGGCTCTTTCTCATTGATGCTTTGCCATTGTGTCCCACTGCTAATCACGCTTAGCCGATGGGCGCTGGCCAATGATCGGGCTAACCGAACAGTTTACTCTTCGAGAACCTGGGCTAGCGCCCGGCGGCTTAATTCGGAAGCCAGGCGGCCAGCAAAATCCTTGACGAGCTTCTGATTTTGCAATCGTATGCGCTCGCGTTCTTCTGTTGTTGGACCGTCTCCACCGTAGTGCAACTCAGGGAATCGATAGTCATTTGCGAGTATCGTCTGAATGTGAGTTCGGAGTGCCGAAAGTGCATTTGAGGGTATGCAACTCAGGACGACTTGACGTCTCGAATGTCTACGGCTTCCAACATGGCGACGCTGTAAAATAGATTCTCTGCATATTCCTGAGGGGTGACCTTGTTGGTCTCAGTGAATCTCGCAAGTTTCTGTATGTCCAGCGCGAAGTTCATTTGCGGAATGTCTTTGATGCGCATCGCGGTGTGCTGTCGGGAAGTTCGTCGAGCACCATCGACCGCGCAAAAGTAAGGGAATAAGCCAGTCCGAAGGATTATGCGATGTTCGCGAGTTGCGTTATGGCGTCGGCTCGGTCGCAACGTGTGGCATGCCAGCCTAGTTCACGACCAGCGGCGTTACTGGAATAGCAATTGCCACGCAAGTTATGAGTACGAACAGGCTGCGGATTCGAAACTTCATCAGGCCCTCTCATCGGCAAACGTTTGGGCAATATCGCCTGAAGCAGTGGAAGAATTGAGTATAGAGAGTACTGCGCTCAATCTAAACCCGCTGATTAAGAGAAAAGTACTGCTTTTTCGACACTTCTCACCAAACGCCACCGCTCGAACTGCTTGACGAACCAGTTGAAACGCAGAGAACGCGGAGGAGCCGAGGAAATCGTAGAGAACGAATTCCAATCGTTGACTGCCGTTTGCTTGAGAAAGCGTAACGTCGTTCCCACCTCCGTGTCTGCGTAGTTAGATTTCTCGACGGGAATTGATGGTGGGCGACAGGCGCGAACCTGCAGGGCATGGGGACTGTCACGGCGTTATGGAAAGCTTCGCTCCAAAACCACTTCTTATTTTCGACCCTTGATGAGACGCTAATATATGGCTCGGAGCGTCAGCTGCACCGAGAAGCTGACTTTCGCGTTGGCCCATTCTATCTCTACAAACGCCCTGGCCTTGACCAATTTTTGAGATCCGCGGCGAGCGTATACGATCTCGCGATTTGGTCATCGGCATCGGAAGATTACGTAAGTGGAATCGCCCAGCACCTCAAGCCCCTGGTTGGACCATGGAAGTTTGTGTGGTCGCGCGCACGCTGTGTTCAACGACTGAATCCGGAGACTCTTGAATACGACTACATCAAAGACCTTCGTAAGGTTCAACGCTTGGGTTTTGACTGAACCGTACGTTAATTGTCGATGACACACCCAGAAAACTCTGTCGCAACTATGGCAACGCAATCTATGTATCGCCGTTCGAAGGGCTCAGACGTCGATGATGAACTGATCGCACTGGAGCGTTTTGTCGTTTCGTTGCACTCCGCTTCCAACTTTCGTACGATTGAAAAACGTGGCTGGCGGGCCCGCGACCTATCATGACAGCAGCAATCAGGCCGAGGAGAGCTTTTATACACTTGAAGTCGTGCGATGGGCACGAACAATGGGACAGACCAAAGTCCTCAATAGCATAGATTCTCAACAGCACTCTTAACCGCGTAGATTTTGAATGGCTAGCATGCCTTCGTCCTTGGTGATCGCCGTCGTTCTGTCGCGAAGAACCCAAGACTCAGACAATAGATGGCGCAGGCTGACCAACCATATATCCGCATAATCGGTGATGTACACGGACGAATCGCGGCTCCGCCATTGAGGAAAGAACGCAATGTCCGCGATCTCTTTCCTCTCTCGCCTATCGCGCGCGTGGTGAAAGAAGACGCAGCTATCTCCAGCTTGTGGAACGGACAAAATACTCGGTCCAGATTGGCGACTTAGGATTTGATTACAGCGGCCTGGCCGATGTTGACCCTGCATTTCATTTTGCCATTGCTGGCAATCATGACAACCTGCGAAAGCTGACTGCGCATTTTCTTGGCGATTTCGGCGTCCCATTCAATTTCTCTTTCCAGCCGCAACGTTCGAATTCTTTTACTTGCGAGGTGCTCAGAGCATTGATGCCGATCGTCGCCACGAAGGAGTTAACTGGTGGCCAGATGAAGAACTGAGCAATGACCAAATGGAGTTCGCATATGCCCAATACTTGTCGCTCCGCCCAAGAATTGTCATCACCCATGACTGCCCTACGGAGATCGTTCCGCTGATCGCGACGATGTCTCTCGACAAAGCTCCAAGCAGAACGAATTCTCTGCTGCAATCATGCTTTGACGTGCACTCGCCAGCAATGTGGATCTTTGGACATCATCATCGCAATTGGTCATTTCAACATAAGTCGGGTACGATATTCGTCTGTGTTGGAGAACTCGGCTACTTCGACTTTGAACGAAACCGGGACACCGATGTTTGACGTACCCTGTGAGACTGAAATGACTGCAATTTTTGTCTTTCCATTTTCTGTCCGATCTGACAAAAGATTGAGGACAGAAATGATCTATCACCTTTACCAGAACCACGACCAGTTTTCTTTCAGCCATTCAATAAATCCTGCACCGAGGAAGTAGCCTAGCGCCCCACACAAGACTGCGCCGATCAAAATGGTGTCGCCTGTGAAAAAGGGGCGGTTCGTCAAAGATGAACATGCACGCGCCGAGCCCAAGTCCACCACCACACAAGCCGCCGAGAAGCGTTCCGGCGATGATGTTACCAACGTGGCTTTCTTCTTCTGTCATTCTAGGATCACATGGTATGGGGAGAGAGTTTAGGTGATACGATCCATTCGTTGAGCATAAATCTTTCTTGGGTTATCTCAGCTTAGTTCGGACTTATTTTGAGTGCCCATCCTTGAACCGTCGATCCACGATGAACTTCGCCGTCCCATGTGTGCTCACTGAACTCCACCATTTGTATGGCTTGGTTGCCCAATTTAAAACGCAGAGAGATGAAGAGGAGCAGAGGAAACGCAGAGAATTCGCTCTCTACGTTCCCGCCGGTATAAGCGCCCGAAGTTCAGATTCAGTTTGGTCCATCTGGTCCATGTTTCTGAGTGCCGTGTACGATCTGACTCGGGTAATGATGGTGGTCACCTGGCACACAGACGACTTTCCGTCATAACGCTGCTTGGGCACCGTTTTGTTATCTGACGTTTTGTGTTCCCGGCCGAGGACAGAAACAGGATACCATTTTAATTCCAGGAATGAATGTGCCAGCCGCCATCAAGTCCAGTTCTTCGTCAATGAACCCTTTGATCGACCAACCGTGCCCCATTCTTTGTGCACATGAGATCAAGTCATAGACAGTAGCTATCCAATTGTCGAAATCGTGCTCGATATCGAACGTCACTACATGACCACCCTTGTCATAGTCGTTGATCACAATTGCTCGAAGCGTGCGATCAATACGGGCTTGCAACTTGTTGGCAAGTTGTAGAGCCGCCTCAGGTCTCCTGGTATCGGTGAAAACTCGCCAGTGGGATAGTGTCTTCAAAGGTTAGTGCAAGAGTCATGAGCCTAAGTCGGCCGAAGGCGGCCATCTGCATCACATTGCCATAGGACGTTGTTAGTCACGTCTAGGCCAGTTAACCAGCCACCGCGTACGCAATCGGTATCAATGCAAGTTACGCCGCCAATCGAAAGTATATTACCTGAACGTTGAGCGGTGTGTCCACAGATCACGTGTTTTCCCGAGCAATGTGGTTTTGTGTTCGAGGATGTGACTCGCCAACGTAGTGCCACCAGCGATTGGGCTGACCAAGGGACATCTTCTTCGAAACCAGCATGAACGAAGACGTGAGTGTCTGTTTCAAAGTAATTCACTCCAGCCGCCAGGTATGACGCCGTGTTGCCGAAGTCGCGGTAGATTGGTCATCGCCACCCCTGCCGACCACCCGTAGGACGCTAACGTAGCCCCACCGCCATTGCGAAGCCAACGCGCAAGCGCGAATTCATCGGCATAGGCATCAAGCATAAGCTCTTCATGATCGCCAATCAACTGAACAACGCGGCATTCATGTGCCAGTTGCTGCATGCGATCGATTGCATTGGAAGAGTGCGGACCTCGATCGATCAGATCGCCGAGTGTACCACCGTATCATCGGCGCCAGGCGCGATGTGATTAAGCAGTGCAGCTAACGCCAGATCGCAACCATGCACGTCACCGATCGCAATCGTTCGAGACAATCTGCTTCACCTCATATCGTGGTTTAGCTAGATCACTAGCCCACCAATCATGAACCCACTGACTCAAGGTCAGTGGTGGTTGCACCACCGAGCTCGCTCGGTGGCTTGCTGATTGTTTAGCTAGATCGCTAGCCCACCAATCATGAACCCACTGACTCAAGGTCAGTGGTGGTTGCACCACCGAGCTCGCTCGGTGGCTTGCTGATTGTTTGGCTAGATCGCTAGCCCACCAATCATGAACCCACTGACTCAAGGTCAGTGGTGGTTACACCACCGAGCTCGCTCGGTGCTTGCTGATTGTTTGGCTAGATCGCTAGCCCACCAAGCATGAACCCACTGACTCAAGGTCAGTGGTGATTGCACCACCGAGCTCGCTCGGTGGCTTGCTGATTGTTTAGCTAGATCGCTAGCCCATCAATCAGGAACCCACTGACTCAAGGTCAGTGGTGGTTGCACCACCGAGCTCGCTCGGTGGCTCGCTGATTGTTTGGCTAGATCGCTAGCCCATCAATCATGAACCCACTGACTCAAGGTCAGTGGTGGTTACACCACCGAGCTCGCTCGGTGGCTTGCTGATTGTTTAGCTAGATCGCTAGCCCATCAATCATGAACCCACTGACTCAAGGTCAGTGGTGGTTACACCACCAAGCTCGCTCGGTGGCTTGCTGATTGTTTAGCTAGATCGCTAGCCCATCCATCATGAACCCACTGACTCAAGGTCAGTGGTGGTTGCACCACCGAGCTCGCTCGGTGGCTCGCTGATTGTTTAACTAGATCACTAGCCCATCCATCATGAACCCACTGACTCAAGGTCAGTGGTGGTTGCACCACCGAGCTCGCTCGGTGGCTCGCTGACTGTTTAGCTAGACTGCTAGCCCATCAATCATGAACCTACGCGATGTCACACATATAGTAGAACAGCCGAAGAAAGAGGCCGTACAGGATGCCCAGTGAAATTGCCGCCATGTACGCGCGTTTTTTTCGCACTCCTAGCAAACCAACAATGAAGCTGATGGCAACTGGAAATGCAAAGATGGTCAAAAGCAATGCCCAAATCGTTTCGCCAACAATTGCGATAGCGAGCAGGCCGACGGGAATGAATGGCGACAATGCAATCAACATACTATCTTTGGTCAGCATCTTGCTCGCGGGTACTGAAACGACGTAGGTAACAGCAAGCCAGATCATCAGAAGATAAGCAAAACGCACGAGGTCCATTGCCAATTGCAATTTCCCTTCTGGACTGACGGCTGACCAACGGTGCTTGTATATGGGTTGTTCATATCGATTCCTTTCGAAAAGTGCCGTCGCGCGAGCGATCGCATCGCCACTCGTTTTGGTGCGATGTTCGAGTGTCATTGTGCCTGCCGTCAGGCACTGGAGTCAATGGCGCGCGGTGCGTAGGCGGCGTGGTGGAAGACTCGCCCCTGTCGCCCCTGTGGGCTTGTCCCACAGGAGCGGAAGTTTGGCTGGCTAGGCACCGCGTCGCTAGCCTGCCAAACTTTGCTTCCTACCGGACAAGCCGGCAGGGGAGCTGGGCAATTAGTTGACGCGTAAGTAATGCCGGCGTGATTGGCGAACTACGCACGTCGTTCTCAAGCCAAGTTTGTTTTGCCGAGTTCCTCAATGTCGGGCCAGGCCCAGACACCGTTGAAGTCTTCGATGTCGAGTTGAACGTCGCCATAAGACTTCAAAGGCGCGAAAACCCCATCCGACTTTGCCTTCATAAGTACGGCCAGAATCATCTCGCCGACTGCGACCGAAAATGCATCGTCATCATCGCCAAATTGTTCGTCGGCGTCCTCGTCAAACGCAGGAACTAGGAATTGAGTTCCATCAAATTTGATTACCGTAAACGCTTCGCCCTCAAAACTAGCTTCAATTGCTTCGATCCAGTGCCCAAATTCGATGTACTCATCTTCAGCGATCTTTCTGGTCCATTCTCCATCTCGTTGATGTTGAGGACGTTCATCCGCGTGAATGAAGATCCATCCAGATTGATCGCACGAATAGCCAATTTCCAGCGCGGACAGAGATGCAGGTCTTATAGCGACAATCGACTTGACATGGGCTTCAAGTTCTCGACGGAAATCTTTGGCGTCCTCGCGGAGGTCAATTTTGCGCATCCAATTTAACTCTTTAACTCTTAGGTTGATTTGCAGAACTACGGCGTTGACCATCGCCACGTCGATGGTGGACCAACGCTCTTTCCCGATGTTTTTGTCGAATCCGCCGACGCAGCTTGGAGTATAGCGGGCGTGCAGTTGAAGCCGCAATCAAGTTTTGCGGATCGCTAGCGTATCCGATCTCCAATCACTAACCAATTCGTCGGGCAAACACGTGTTACGTGCCCTTTTGCGATGGCGGGGGCCATGGCTTGGTAACGCCGTATGCCATCCTTTGATCTTCAGCGCCCATGATTGGTTCGTTCGTCACGGTGATGCATCGCAACCGTGATCTTGAGTCAAATTCAAGTTGCCATTCTATGCCCACGAACTCGTAGAACAGAATGGTCTCATCCTCGTCGCTATCGCGCCAATAGAAATCGCCAAATTCATCAACAAATCTACCAAGTTGCAAAGCTGCCAGACTAACAGGCCGCCCCTTCATAAGCACGGTTCCACTGAAAGGCTGATACCGATCGTCGAACGGGTCACTCTGCACAATTCGAAATGCAACAATGGTATGACTCTTGGGACTGAAGTAGATCTCCAATCCTTTTGAAAACCATATTAATCCACCATTCCGGAATGAACGTCGATCTTCGTCCGTTCCGAGGAACTCAAGGCCATCCAGCGGCTGGCCAAGACGCACTGCATTGATCGAAGCGTCGTCCAGATCGAATATGATCTCATGGTTCAAACCTACCGGCCATGAGCGAGTCGGATTTCGCGGTCCAAATAGATATTCGAGCATTGGATCAGGCCGCTTCTGGCATGTAACGACCAAAATCACCCGGTTGCCGCCAAGTGACTTTGACTTCACGAATCGACAAAGACATCTACCCAAAGATTGTCGTCACTATCGTCCCATCTGACAACAGCATGTGCGCGGTGAAGCCACAGGTCAAGTCGCCTTCTGCTGCGGCTATCCTTGCGGCAAGCGATCCATTGTCCGTGACGCAAAGCGGTTGATCATCGAGAGCTGTTTGTTGAGGGAGGCTGCGCTCAACGCGACGCTAACAGAGCCCTGACATCCGGCCGATAGAGTACTCCATGCTTATGCGTGCCCCTCATCCCCCGACCCCTTCTCCCCTGAGTAAAAGGGGAGAAGGGGGGCCCCTGCGATTTGAATTCCTAGGCTGCACTCAACGCAAAGCTGACAGAGCGCTGACATCCGGCCAATAGAGTACTCCTTTACGAGCGAGTACAAACAAGAGCACGCATTGATTGACGTGTAAGGTAAGCCATTGCATCAGCGGTTGGCATTGACTGAAGCCTGAAGTCTGAAGACTGAAGACTGAAGACTGAAGGCAGGCTTGGTTAGCGGGTTCGCCTAGCCTTCGGCCACGGGCTAAACAAAGCAGCCTTTGGGCGCGGCCAACTGTCTGTCTGAAAGGGAGGGGCAGAGAATTAAAGAAAAGTTGCGTCGGTACAATGATTCGCAAGCGGTCACGTCCAATATATGTTGCCAACACCAAGACTTTTTGTGCCTTGATCCCAAATTGGACCGGACGGCGCGCCTGGCCGCCACTGGCAGCCAGGGCAAGATTGGTCCGCTTCCAGAAGCGCAGCTAGCGCCGGCGGTTTAGGGCGGGTATAATAATCCGGCATGTTGTGACTCGTTTTTGGCACCGCTTGGGATGCGCACGATGGCTGTGAAATCGTTGCTGGTGACAGCGCTGGTTGGCTGGTTAAGCTTGAGCCAATTTCTATTGGCTCAACTTCCGCAATTCATGCCGTCTCAGCCTCCGCCTCCCCCGACGGTTTTTGTGCCGGATAACCCCAGCCATCGCTACTTGCCACCACCAGTGGGCAAGTCGAGTTTGATGGAACGCGTCCGCGCGCTGGAACAGCTCAGCCAATCACAAACCAGTGGATCGCCGCAAGCCGAACTGCCGCTGGGCCTGTCTCCCAATCAATTGAAGCAGCTCGATTCCATACTGGACAGTTTTCGCGATGAAAAAGGAGAGCTGCATCTGCCCAGTCCCGATTCCGTTCCCAAAGAATGGATCGATCGACTCTTGCCGGATCCGAAGCAAAGGCAGCAAGCGAAAGAAATGCTCGAGCAGTATTCGCGCTCTCGCAATATTCCGCTTACTCAAGACCAAACTAGCTCTTTACCACCTATTGATTCACAACCCCGCAACGCAGATAGCACTCAACAACCCCAACAAGAGCCAGCCAATAACAAGAGATCATCCAACCCAAGTGATGGCAATCGGCCTGGCAGCAACCAATCATCAGGCAGCAATCCACCAAGCGGTACCGGTCGAGCAACGACTGGTCAACCGACGGGCACTGGTCAACCATCAGGCGACAGCCCATCATCCAGTAGTGAGTTGCCCAAGGATGTTCCTCCGCAACTGCGTCAGTTATACGAAACACTGAAACAGTTTCAGCAACAGCAGCAACAACAACAAGCAACGCGGCCTGCCGATGCCAACGCCGGTGGCTCGCGCGGCGATGCAGCATCCAATCGCAATGGCAGCTCGCTCGGCAGTGATCAACGCAACAATCGAACAATGCGACCAGGCCCAGCTGCACGTCCACCGGCAAGTGCATCGCGCGGATCAACCACACCCAAGCCCAATACCACTGCGCCGCGCTTTCAACCGCCCAATACACCGCGCGGTCAATCGATGAATGGTCAAGGTCAACAGCCACCGCTGCCCCAACCCGGTGTGCAGCCAGGGGCTGACAACGACACAAGTGCAAACAGCGGTATCGACCAAGCCCCAGATGGCAAGAATGCGATCGACAAGAATTCAACCAATGATGTAAGTCGCGGCCTGCCGGCTGATCCGCTGAAGGGCGACAGCTTGCCTGGTGGTGATAAAGCTGCGAACAAGGGGAACACGCCTGATGCGAACTCGTCTACCCTGACACCTTTCGACGAAGGCTTCGACTTCTCGAAAGACAATCAGGTACCAGTCAATCCGTTTATGGACCCTGATAATGCAAGCGGCAATTCGGAAACAAGGAAGAATGAACCGTCGAGAACACCGGGCTCCGCGAACAAACCTCTAGAGCCATTTAATGTCACGAGAATGGCGCAGGATCCTCGTTTTGATCCGCGCTCATCATCCAATGCAAACGGTCAAGACGCCGGCAATCAAGCTGCCAGCAAGCCGGGCTTTGATTTGCGCAAGTCGGTGAACGAACTTGGCTTGGGGCCGGCGCTCAAGCGCATCATCGAGAAGACGATTGAAAAGCAAGGGCTGGACGCATCGCAGGTCAAAGACAAAAACGATTCAAAGGTGGCCAGCAACACTCCATCGATGCCGAGTGCTTCCAGCAGCGCGATGCCAAGTCCTCAAGCCACCGAGCAGTTAAAGAACTGGGCCGAGTCGGTGGCTAAATCATCAAGCACTTCCACCAATGATTCCAGCTCGCCAGCGAACGCTCCTTGGGGCAAGTGGCTGCGCGATACATGGCAAGCCGTGGCCGATGCACCAACTCGATCGCAAGGTAGTTCCAGCAGTTCGGCTGCGGCCAGCCCCAGTGCATCGCTTGGCCAATTACCCGAGTTTCGCTGGACTGGCAGTATGACGGCAGCGGTCATCATTTTCGCGGCCTTGGTCGGACTGCTGTTGTGGTTCAGTCGCCGCGCGGTGACGGAAGCGAGCGATGTTACCTCCGCCCAAGCCGAATGGGTACGCACCGTCATGGCTCAAGGCCTCAAGACGCGGGCCGATGTGATTCGAGCTTTTCATCACTTGGTGAAACAATCTCGATCGGTTTCGGATTGGTGGACGCATCGTTCGATCGTGCGTTACTTCAGCGCGCAGACACCACAATTGGCCACAGCCATCGACGAACTGGCGATCGTGTATGAACAAGCGCGCTATTATCCAGAGGATGTCGAACTGAGCCCGCAGCAGTTGGCACAGGTTCGGACCTTGTTAGAAAGCGTCAAAATTCCGACAGCCAGTCGCGATAAGTAAAGGCCTGACAAGAAGTTTCCTGGCAAACATCTTTTGCCACTCAGTTTCCTGTCCGATTGACAGTGTTTTGTGAGCATCTGCAAGCTATGGATGACAGAATAACAAAAGGTAGCACTTGCCTGTGATGTTCATCCTGTGTGGTTTCCTAGCTGTCCCATGGCTGCCCGCACAGGATATGGGAGTGGGTTCGCGCGGCGAAGAAGGTGCCTCATGGCGTTATGACTTTCTGCAACTGCTGTTGGAAGAACGCAGCTTCAAAGTCGAACATTCGATCGATGCGGTGCTCAACAATGCCGACAAGTCGGTGATCGTTTTGGGCAACGATGGCAGTAACGTGATTAGCGCTCTCCCATCACGAAGCATATTGCGATTTGTCGAGCAAGGCGGCGCCATTGTGTTGATGCATGAACTGGCCGGCGGGCAGCGCGCCGACGTGGCATCTTTGATCGGCTTGGGCAACTTCTATAAAGGTCCCGTATCGGCGATCATCGAAGATGATGCCTACGAAACTTTCTACGATTGCGTGCGCGTCACGAACATCTCCGACCGAGAACGGATCTTTACTGGCGTGAAAACCCTGGTCACTAATCGCGCGGGTTGGTTCAAACCGAGCGAATCGAGCGATTGGGACTGGGAAACCGTTGCGACTTTTCCCGTTGCTACGATGCCCTCGAATGTTGCTACCAAAAGGCTGCTGTGCGTGGGGCGTCCGTCAAACTCTAGCGGTATAGCGATTGTGCTGGCCGACTCTAGCATATTGACGAACAACATGCTGTGGCATGGCGACAATGGTTTGTTGGCTCTGCGACTGAGTGAACTTTTTCAGAAGCAAGGTCGCGACCGCTTTATAATGGTGCGTAACAACATTGTGATCGGTTCGGTCACTCAACGCCTGGCCGAGAAACTGCGCGACGAGCAAGCACGCATGCAACCGCCCAATGTGCCCAAGCCCAAACCAACGCTTGAGCAAATGCTGCAAATCGGCAATATCGTTGCCAAGGAAGTCATCGACTCCAACGTCCTGAACGAAGCGTTGCAGAGGCAACCGCGACATTTGCCCAAAGAGCGGTACTTTCGTTTGCTGATCATTCTACTGGTGGCGGCGGCCACACTGTGGATCTTGTGGAAGACGTTGACCAGTCGTAGCCTGCGCGAGTTCTGGCTATCGCGTCGACGACAACGGTTTGCGTATGAGATAAACTCGGGCAATGAAGCGGGCGATTATCGCACGGCCGCTTGCCATCTGGCCCAGGAGTTCTGCATCCAGTGGACCGGCTCGCAACATTCGCGACAATGGCAGCAGTCATTGGCTACGCTCTTGGTGAGGTGGCCTTCCCGTGCTCCCGCAGACCGGCAGGAGTTGACTAGAATTGTAGACATCGCCAGCCGCGGCTATCACGAGCGCATGCTTGCTCACGATTTTCAGAAGTTTGGTAAGACGCTCGATACGCTGCGAAAGCTATTTGTCACTTCAGCTCCCGCATAGTCGTTTTTGCCATTGAATTTTTTCAGACTTGTTTCACACACTTCAATTGAAATACAGCATTAGTGCCCGCAACCAATCCACAGCTTGAACAACTTGCAGCCCGCGTGCGCGATTTACGTTTGAAGACTCAGAGTTCGGTCAGCCAGGTAGTGGTTGGCCTCGAGTCGGTAACAGATCAACTATTGATGGCTTTGCTGGCTGGTGGCCACGTACTGCTAGAGGGTGTGCCTGGGACAGCCAAGACCACCTTGTGCCGCACGTTTTCAACGGTGCTTGGCATCCACTTTGAACGCGTGCAATTCACACCTGATCTGTTGCCGTCGGACGTTACCGGTACGCAAGTGCTCGATCGACAGACCAGTGACTTCGTGCTTCGCAAGGGTCCCGTTTTCTGCCAACTATTGTTAGCCGACGAACTGAATCGAGCGCCCGCGCGCACGCAATCCAGTTTGCTGGAAGCCATGCAGGAACGCCAGGTTACTATCGAAGGCAAGACGTTGCCCTTACCAGAACCATTCCTGGTGCTGGCAACTCAAAACCCGATTGAACAAGAAGGCGTGTATCGTCTGCCCGAGGCACAGTTGGATCGCTTTCTGTTTCGCGTGCATGTTGGCTATCCTGATCGCGAACAAGAAATCAATATGCTCGACCTGCATAGTCGGCCGACAGTCAAGCTGAGCGGAATAACCAATGCGACGGAGATCGTCGACATCCAAAAGCAATTGGATGATGTCTTCTGCACGCGCGAGATGAAGGGTTATATCATCGACCTGGTACGACAAAGTCGGACTCAGCCCGACCTGTTATTAGGTGCCAGCCCGCGCGCGGCCATTAACTTGATGAAAGCTGGTCGCGCGCACGCGCTGCTCAATGGCCGAACTTATTTGACGCATGAAGATATCCAGTCCGTAGCGCTGCCTGTCTTGGGTCACCGTCTGATCATGCGCGCGGAATCGGAAATGGATGGACGCACTGTCGAGTCGGTGGTGCAGCAGATCATTCAGTCTGTGCCGGTGCTGAAAGATCCCAAGCCATGACCAAGCGTGCGCGGGTGCTGGTCGTCATGGCTTTGGTCGGCCTGTGTTTAGGCACAGCTCGGAACCAGATGCTGCTGGCCTTGTTATCGCTATCGGTGGTCGTATGGATCTTGGCCGAATGGATTCGCTTTCGCATCTGGGTTGATTGGCGACTGGCACGTGTGCAGTTTCAGCGTTTCATCAACGATCGAGCCGAAGATACGGCACTGTGGTCGGGGCGCAAAGTGCGGGTTGAATTGCGCGTAACATGCCCTCGCCCAATTCCGATCCTTATGCGCTTGCGAGACTATGTTCCAGAGATGATGGAGATCGTGTCGCCTGACCAAGATCCCAGCCAACCAGCGGCCAGTGTTGAAGCGAAGAAAGAGTGGAATCGTACGCTGGCGTCGCCCGTAAAGATCGGGCCGATAGCCAGGTTCTGGGACCGCACGCAGCAGAGAGTCAGAGATTTTTTCAGCGATACAGAAGTCCCGGCTACTCGCCAAGAAATGCTGGTTCGCGTGGGCAGCCAGACTAGTTCGCTGCACTACACAGCCTATTTGCCTTCGGCCGGTCGGCTCGACCTACCGGGCGCGCGCTTGGTGCTCGAGGATATGTACGGTTTGTTTCGGGAACATCGCTTTCATGAGTTTCCGAAATCGTATCGCGTCCTGCCGAGCTACTACGAGTCGGGTGAACTGCGACCGACCATTAAACGCAACAATTCACTACCGCGTCATGGTATCCATCGCTTGCAACGCTCTGGGATGGGTTCCGAGTTACTGGAGCTGCGCGAGTATGTGCCTGGTGATCCGCCCAAGTCGATCGCATGGAAAGTCTCTGCGCGGCGCGACAAATTGCTGACTCGACAGTATGAGTCGGAAGTGCCAGTGCGAGTTCACTTGCTGATCGATGGTTCAATACCGACACGTATTGGCGGATTTGGCAAACGATTGCTGGATCAATTGAATTATGTCGCGGCCAGTATCGCTCAAGCGGCCGTGGCGGTGGGTGATCCCGTCGATGGCCTGCTGGTAGACGAAGGCGGTTGTCAACGGCTGCCGTGGTTCAGCGGCGATCGAGGATTGATGGATCTGCTGAAAGCCTTGTCAGACTTCTCGGTCAAACCGCCACCGACCGTGAGTTTCGTGACGCCCTACATGAAGCAAATGGCGATGACGGTGGCTCATGAACGTTATCCCGAGTTATTGGATAAGCGTTACAACCTGGTTCCATTCACACTGCGCAGCGATTACCGCGGGCGTTATCGTTTGGTGGGACTGCTCAGTGCACTGTATGATCTCTCTCCAAAGCAGCAAGCGGCTTGCATGCTCAGCGACACGCCGTTGGCTGCGCCGTTGCAGCGATTCCTGGCGGAAGCAGGCTTGCCGTGGATGGCACCACTGCTGCCGACGCAGGATGAACCGTCGCGGCAGGCCCATCGTCGCATGGAGGCGATTAGTCGAGCCATGCTGCGTTCGATCATGCATGCGCATGACAACGAGGTCTTTGTCATCCTGGCCGATCTGTTGAGCGCCGCGCCACACTTTGATGCTTTAGCGCGCACGGTGCGATTGGCCATCGCCAAGCATCATCGGGTCGCCTTCGTCTGCCCGACGACCACGTTCATGCGTCCCAAGGCGGAACCGGTTTGGCCAGCATCCGACAGTGTGGCTGACTTGCTGCTGGCGGCCGAACGTTCGCGCGTGAGAGATTTTTCTGCGCTGCTAAAGCGAGACCTGACACAGTTAGGTGCCGCTGTCAGCTTTTCGGGTGAACAGAATGCTGTGCGCATGGTATTGGCCGAGATTGATACGGCTCGTAGCGGGCGCAGTCGCGTACAAGGACTGCGCTCATGACCGATGCAACTGCCAAACGATTACCAGTACCATTGCACTATCTGTTGATGGCAGATGTGCTGCACATGTCGCTGGTAGCCATTGTGTTGTGCCTGATATTATTCACCGGCACCGAAGTACCATTTACGCTGCAGCTCGTCATCACGACGCTGGTAATGGTGGTCATGCTGCGCGGTGGCAGCTGGTTAGTGCTGGGCGCGATGCAGGTGAGCATGTACTTTTACGAGTCTCGTGCAGGGTCGGCCAGGTTGGACTTGCCAATCATCGTCCATGGAGTGCTCTGTTTAGCGATGATTGTTTATGCGGCTGGCTTTCGTTCGATTCGTTCGATACTGCGGGAATGGATCGGTCGGTTGTTATACCTGTTGATGATTGATCCGCCGAAACCAGGCGATCAGAGTGTTTTGGCCAGCCTGGACGCGCGTCGCGATCATATCGAAAGCTGGACATTGTTACGTGAGCAGTCACTGATGGTAATCATGCGTGGCGGGCGACTGCTGGCGATCGTCGTGGCTGCATCGATTGCGTTCTTGCAATTGCCCATCACTCGTCCAGCCCTAACGGCATGGTGGCAACGTTCCGTTGCCGATGGCAACCAATTGTGGCCAGGACCAACCGGCTTTATGCTGGCCATAATATGTTTGTTGGTAATCTCGTTTGGCTCATGGCGTCGACTGAATGAGCTGCAGGCTCGTCTGTACTTGAAGTCTGATTATGTGCGCGAGCATTTTCGAGAGCTGAGGTCGGTATTGGTTCGCGGTGGATATTTGTCGGAGCGCCCCGATGTCATGCGGCCAGCCAAGCCAGCTAAAACGGTAAGAGAGCAATAACATGTTATGGTCCGAGAAATCGCAGGTTGGCTACTAGTCGTTGGTGCTCTGTATATTCTGCGAACAGCTTTTATTCTTGTTACGAATCTCGAAACGCCTCGCGTTATTGAAGCGGCGGTCTTGGTAGTCGCTGGTCTGGGCGTTCTGAAGGGTGGTTTAGCTCTGGTCCGCATCGCCACCGCCGCGCGCATCGCCAAGCAAACATCCAGCCGCTAGCTAGCGTAAGGCTCTGACAAAAAATTTGAGTGACAGAAATTTTCCTGTCACTCATTTTTTGTCAGATTCGAATTAGCGCGTGTGAATTGACAAAAATCTCCAAGATAATTTCTGAAACTCTGTAACAAGTCGTTCTTATCTGGCATTTGAAGGAGGACCAATTAGTTCATGCCCCTATAGCCCCAATCTATCTGATCGACTGGAGAGTCACGATGTTTCGAACGATCCACAGGCTGGCTGCGTCCCGGAAGAGTACCCAACGAGCTCGTTTATCGCGACTTCGATGCTCATTATCCGTTGAGAAACTGGAGAGTCGCCAGGTGATGTCGGGGTCGCCGCTGGCTGCCGATGCCGATGAATCGCTGACCACGCCCACTGCATGGTATTGGTATACGGGCGTTACCGCCGCGACGGTTAACCAAAGAATCAGCGAGAACAGCGGACGGTTGATCGATATCCAAGTCGAGACGGCATCGCCGTTGAGATTTACGGTGGCGATGGTCAAGAACGCGGGTGACTACGGACACGGTTGGTGGTGGTACTTTGGTCAAACCAAAACAGAGTTGCTTGAAAAGTTAACTCTGCACAATGCGCGCATCAAGGACGTGGAAGTATATAGTGTCAATGGACAAGAGCGGTATGCGGCGATTCTAACGCCCAACACAGGCGACAATGCGAAAGCCTGGTGGTGGTACCATGGCGTCAGCAGCACTACCTTGGGGCAGAGGTTGGCCGAAAATCAGGCCAGGCTGATCGATCTTGATAGCCGCGTGGTCAATGGCACTCGCGTTTATGACGCAGTCATGGTCAAGAACACAGGCGTGGATGCCAAGAGCTGGTGGTACTACTACAACCGGACTCCAGCCCAACTTACCACTTTACTGGCAGAGAAGAACGCCAGGATCCTCGACATCGAAGCCCGTCCCAGCGGCACGTTCGACGTGGTGATGGTGCAGAACTCGGCTCGTGACAATTGGTGGTGGTACCACGGCAAAACGGCGAATGAAGTCAACGAACTGGTGAGCAAGAATGCGGCTCGCATCACCGACATTCAATCCTATCGAATAGGTGGACAGAAGCGTTATGCAGTGGCGATGATCGACAACGCCAACGACTTGACGGCAGAGATTCGTGCTGCGACTAAAGATGCCACACCGACTGGTCAAGTCGGGGCTTACTTGAAAGAAGTTGGTGGGCCGGTACTGGCGAATCTTCAATCCAGCAAGAAGTTTGAACCGGCCAGCATGATCAAAGCTTTACTGCACTTGCACACCATGCGTCGCTTGAACGCTGGCGATCCGCTGGCGCAGCTGACTAATCTATACAATTTTTATTATCAGCCGGGCGATAACATCAACAACGTGACCAAGGGAAATCCGGATGTCAATCCAGATGCTTATGTGGAAACAAGCGCTAATAGGATCACTGAGAATTTAGGGCTCATCTTGGAACGGATGATGGAGCGATCTGACAATCGGGCCACCAAGACGATCAATAACTTGTTTGGTGACGCTGCTATCAACGCTACTGCGCTTTTGGCTGGCATGACCAACACGACGCTTGTGTCAACGTTGGGCTCGGGTATTGCTGGAAATTACATGACGCTCGCCGACGCCGGCAAACTGTATGAGGGCCGTGATTAACGGCACGTTGCTTGGCAATGGCACGAATGCTCAGACTCAGTTTTTCCGGCTGATGAGCGACGAGAACTCCGCTGACGAAGAGCAATTCAACAATGGTTCCGATGGTATCAGCTTAACGATTCGCAACATCGTCCTGGAGGAAGCGGCTTTGCGACTGAACAAACCCCAGCTAGACACGGCCGTCATCGCGTTGGCCAATACCTTTATTTCCAAGATTCAGCGTGGGTTCCAAGGGCGGCAGCTATACGATCAATCATTCTCCGACCGAATGGAGCATGACGCGCACGACGGGTGGCTGGATTGAAGTTCCCACGAAAACCGCCAACGGCTTCAGTTCCAAAACGTACGTCTACGGCGCATTCATCGACAATGCCAAGACACCGAAGGTACCGGCAAACAATCCAGCCCTCGACAAAGTCGAGGCTGTGGTGGGCAATGCAACCAGCATTATGTTCCGCAAAGTAATCCGCTCCGCCATGCAGACCTGGTAGCAAGACGGTTCGGGCACCACTGACCTTGCGTCCAATGGCGTGGACTCAAGGTCTGTGGGTGGGCCAGCGCTCGGCTGTTTTGTTTAGCCCGTGGCCGAAGGCTAGGCAGCCGGAGGAGCCTATTTCAAAGTACTGACGGACTTCAAACCACCTGCTTGCCTAAAGCATGGCGTAGCCACCACTGCCAAGCAGTGGAAAGCATACTTTCGCAATTCCACCGTCTGGCGACGGTGGCTACCTCTGTTAGCTGAAGGCATAACTGGTAAGCGGGTTCTCCTGGCCTTCGGCCACGGGCTAAACAAAACAGCCGTCCGTATCGCTTACAATGTCCTTTAGTCCACGCCGTTCGACCTTGCGTATTGATCGAACTTCTACCAGAATCGAAACATGCGTTTAAAGTTTTCAATCCGCATATTGCTGTTGCTCGTAGCCGTGATTGCTGTCGTACTTGGAACGTGGATGAGGACCTATTCAATTCGAGGATATTACTCGAATGGCAAGATAGCTTGGGAGCAGTTTGAGAATCGCACCATCTTCATGAATATCAGTGTTTCCAAAAGAGTGACCTGGTATCCGAGCGGTACGATCTCCGCAGTCTGGACTCCTACAAAAGCGACTTACTATTCACCGTCGGGTGAGGCTTTCGCGGGCAACGATCGACAAGCTGTAAGCATCTGGGCAACACGATACAGTAGTTTGTTGCTCGAAGACACTGTCGTTGATGTCGGCGATCGACCATTCCAAGATTTACTTGCTTGGTTCAACAAGAAACTGCCGAAAGTCAAAACAACTCCCTGATTGTTTGGTTCCTGTTTGCAAAGGATAGCGTGGACTTAAGATTTGTTGGTGGCCGGCGCAGGGCTGTTTTGTTTAGCCCGTGGCCGAAGGCTAGGCAGCCGGAGGAGCCTATTTCAGAGTACCGACAGACTTCAAACACCTGTTTGCTTAAATCATGGCGTAGCCACCACTGACAAGCTGTGGAAAGCATGCTTTTGCAATTCCACCGTCTGGCACGCTGGTTACATCCGTTAGCTGAAAGCATAACTGGTAAGCGGGTTCTCCTAGCCTTCGGCCACGGGCTAAACAAAACAGCCCTACGTATCGCTTACAATGTCCTTTAGTCCACGCCAGTAGAGAGTAACGCAAATGAATCAACACTTGCAAAAACTGATAGCGAGGATTGGCGATTTGACGCCCGCAGTTGGCGATGCGTTCAATCCGTTGTCGAATGCCGATGTCAAAGCAATTGAAGATCGCATTGATCGTTCGCTCGACTCCGTTCATCGCGAATTGCTAACGAGCTATGGCGCTTCCCGATTCGAGGAAGACGTTTTCTTCACTCCCGAAATGCCGTTCCCTAAGTCTTACTCCAAGAACAACATCGGAATTGTTGGGACGTTTCTCGGCAAGCTCAACGAAAAACTCCCAAGGGCGACAGGAATCAGCATTCTTCATAAGCTGGACACTCTCGATGACGAACTCCCGCCCGACTTTTTGCCTATGGCTGCTGTCGGATCCGAGACCTCTATGGCATTCGCCGTGATGGCTCGATATGGCTGTGGATTCACGATGCTCGCAAGGGCAAGGAGTTAAATCAAATCTGCAGCTCATTTTCAGCCTGGCTTGATTTGCTACATCATGCAGACGACTGAAGCTCTTGCCGGCAAAGGATCTGTCGGCCCTATCGTGGCTGGCACCACTGACCTTGCGTCAGTGGGTTCATGACTGGTCGGCTAGAACAGCTAGCCAACCAATCAGCCAGCCATCGAGACGAGCTCGAAGGTGTTCATCCACCACTGACCTTGCGTCAGTGGGTTCATGACTGGTCAGCTAGAAACAGCTAGCCATCCAATCAGCAAGCCATCGAGACGAGCTCGAAGGTGTTCATCCACCACTGACCTTGCGTCAGTGGTTCATGATTGGTCAGCTAGAAACAGCTAGCCACACCAATCAGCAAGCCATCGAGACGAGCTCGAAGGTGTTCGAGCACCACTGACCTTGCGTCAGTGGGTTCATGACTGGTCGGCTAGAACAGCTAGCCATACCAATCAGCGAGCCATCGAGACAAGCTCGAAGGTGTTCGGGCACCACTGACCTTGCGTCAGTGGGTTCATGATTGGTCAGCTAGAAACAGCTAGCCATACCAATCAGCAAGCCATCGAGACGAGCTCGAAGGTGTTCGGGCACCACTGACCTTGCGTCAGTGGGTTCATGATTGGTCAGCTAGAACTGCTAGCCAAACAAATCAGCAAGCCATCGAGACGAGCTCGAAGGTGTTCGGGCACCACTGACCTTGCGTCAGTGGGTTCATGATTGGTCAGCTAGAACTGCTAGCCAAACAAATCAGCAAGCCATCGAGACGAGCTCGAAGGTGTTCGGGCACCACTGACAAGCTGTGAAAAACATGCTTTCGCAATTCCACCGTCTGGCGGCGGTGGTTACATCCGTTAGCTGAAAACTGGTTAGCGGGTTCTCCTAGCCTTCGGCCACGGGCTAAACAAACAGCCCTATTCGCCTTTGGCGTGGGCGATGGCGGCGGCTTGCATGAACTGCGAGGCGGCAGGGGTGTTGGTATGGCCGGCCAGCGGATCGGTGTGAATGGACTTGGGCATCGCTAGCGCGTTATAGGCAGCGTAGACACTGGTCGGTGGACAGGTGGTATCAATAAAACCCACGGTCAACGCTGCGCCTTGGCATTTCGCGCGCCTAGCGAAATTGACGGCATCGAAGTATCGCGCGGCGGTCAACGATTTCGCATCGGGCTGTCCCTTCTCATCGGTGGCGACCAACTTGGGCCAGCCGCTGATGCGATCTGCCTGGCTGCCGGAATGATCACATCCAGCGGGCACGCCTGCGCAAATGAACGTGACCCTCGCATCCAATCCGGCTGCCGCCAAGGCTTGGAATCCGCCTTGACTGCTCCCATACACGATCAGCTTGCGTCCATCCCATTCCGGTTGACTGGTGAGAAAATCAATGGCTCGAATCAGTCGCAAGAACATGCCGCGAAAGTAGATCTCGTCGCGCGAGTAGCGACCGCGAGCTCGATAGTCTTTCAATTCCCCGGCAGCCAGGTCGCTATAAAATTCTTTCGGCTTACCGTTAGGCAAACCGTGCGCATTGATATCCATGGCCAACATGCCACCAGCCTGGTTGCACCAATGGACGCTGCCAAGATTGGAACTGCCGACACCTGCACCATGCACAAATAGAATTGCCGGCAATGATTTCGGTTGAGCCCCTTCCGGTTTTCCGAAGTAACCTGAGACCGGCGCACCCAAACAATCCACCGTTACATCAAACGCTTCGACCTTTGCTACCGGCGATTTGATCGGAGTCCTATTGACTTCATGGGCACTGCGGCCAAGGCAGCTTTTTGTGCATTCCAGAATTCGTCGAAGTCATCGGGCACTGGCAGGCTGGGCGGAATCTTTAGCGGATCGATGGCAGCCGCAGCTAGGGCACTACTGTTTTTCAAAGTTACTTTCGCCGACAGAAAGCCTGGCTGATCTAACTTGCTCGTGACTTCCGCTGCGCCGTCCTTCAGTTCAATGGTTTGTGGCGGTTGAGGTTGATAACCATCTTTCGAAATCACCACTTGCACAGACTGACCGGATAGTGGCTTGTCCTCATCGGTAGCGGTGATTTTAAAAGTGACCTGATCACCTACTGAGTAGATAGCATCTTGACGATCCGTCACAACCTTTAAGGTTACAGCAGGTTTCGTAGCGCTTTGTCTTGCGCCAGGCTCACACCGGCCCAGCTCCAGGTTAAGATCAGAGCTATTGCAATGCGCATGGAATCTCCTTTGAATCAGTATGCAGATACTCTGTCCTGCGTTTTCGTCGGAGTGGATCTGACTAAAATGCAGCACGAAAAATGTCAGGTGACCTATCATGATACGAATAACGCTGCCTGCTTTGTTGGCAATTTGGCTATCGGTGCCGCTGGCCGCCTATGAAGTATTCGTATCACCAACAGGCAACGATAGCTGGTCAGGCAAACTGGAACAACCAAACGCCGGTAAAAAAGATGGACCCGTTGCCACTCTGAGCGCAGCACGCGATCTGGTGCGAGACTTCAAACGCAAGAACAAGAATGAAGATGAACCGATCTTCATCACGTTGCGCGCAGGCACTTACCGCTTGACCGAGACTGTACAGTTTGGCCAGGCCGATTCTGGCAACGAAAAAAATCCGGTAGTCCTACGCGCTTACCAAGGCGAGCAACCGATCATTACCGGTGGCATCGAAGTCACTGGATTTAAGACGATCAGTCCGAACATACACAGCGCGCCATTACCCGAATCGATTCAAGATCTAAGCCAGGTGCGTTTGGTCCTGGCGCAAGGACGCCGATTACCCATGGCGCGTTGGCCGAACTTTGATGCAGCCCAACCGATTACCGGTGGCTGGGCTTACGTCGATGGCCAGCGCCCGAGCAGACCATCGGAGAAAGTCGCTGGGGAAACCGAAGCCAATCGTTCGAAGTTCATAATGAAGAGCAGCGACAAGCGACGCTGGCAAACACCAACTGACGGCGAAGTCTTCATCTTTACGCGTTTCAACTATTGGAACGATCTGGTGCCAATCACAGCAGCTGACCAGTTCGTCTCGGCCAGGCCTTGTTACGAAAAGAACCAT